>UFQX01000124.1:252352-320192 GCA_900497675.1 Arapaima gigas | reverse complement strand
GGGGGGGGGGGGGGGGGGGGGGGGGGGGGGTGGTGTGACAGTTTATCATACATTTCTTTCCTAAAAATTTTATTCCACACACTGACGTGTAAATTCCCTTGTTTTAATTTGGACAGTTAAATCTGAGATGATAAGGCAGGCCTAAGGCAGCCGTGCATTAGCCACGCGGCGGGGAGGTAAGCGCCGGCTTCCCCTGCCCGTCTTTGGGGATCTGATTAACACAGATTTTCTCGGAGCCCCGGCAGAAGCTCGTGTGGAACTAACAAGTCAAAAAGGACCGGCGAAGCCGCATCGGCCCGCAGCGGCACGCTAATAAGCACTCGCGCTGCGGGATCGTACCCAGCATCCCCTGCTCTCAATTTAATAGAAGCAACAATGCAAAAAAAAAAGGGTGCAGATCAAAGTTTGAGAACAGCCGACCTCTTGGCCACCGCCTGTTAGGAGCTGTTTGCACGGGCAGGTGGAAGCGAGGCAAAGTCAATTAAAATGAGCGAGCTCTGGAATAGGAGGTGGCGAATTAGTACATAGCGGGATGAATTTTACACCTGTAACCACGGCGACTCTGGCGTGTACTCACCTGGTGCAGAATGAAAACCAGAAGGTTGTTCCTGGACGTCTGGGTTTGGGTGATAACTGCGTGGGTCTCTTTTTCCTATTCATCATCCTCCTGAGATGTACGATTAGGAGACACGGGCGACTTGAACATACTTGCATCAAATTTTAAAACCGGTGTAGAGAGCTGATGGGAAACAGGTCGTGAACGCAGACTCCTGGGCGACTGGTGTGCGTTGTCAGCGCTCGGAGTGTTTCGCCTTGTCAGAACCGTTCCTCGGCCGAAACAGTGACGTTCGCGTTCCTATAAGTCTCGAATCTTTCGCAATAACGGAACCGGGTTACTTTTTTTTTTAGCTGACACAAAACAAGTTAGAAAGACTCGCGCATTTATACAACGCAGTCATTTTTACTAGCAAGTTAGAGAATGCGCTACCACCCGTGGTACTTCAGCGGGAGATGGGATTTGAACCGAAAGCCTTCAAGCGGCAGTGCTAGCCACTGTGCTACCACACGGATTCAACAAGCAAACACGTGATAAAGGTAACTTTAGGGCGGCACATAAACATGTGTTCTAAAATTCAAAAATTATATGTTTGTTTTTCATTTTTTACTAAAAAACTAAGTGTCAGTGTTACCCAAAACAATATGTGCGCATCTACAATGTGCGTGGATGATAATATTAATAGTCATCCGTAATGTCAAGGCCGTCATTTTCCTTGCAAAATTTCCAAGAATCATTTCCAAGGTGCGTGAATGAACTGAAGCGTATTTTAGCTGTTTTAAAATAAAGCCGTGTAAAAGAAAAAACGCCTTATAAAAAAGCTTTTTCGAACTGATTGATTCTACTTATCGATACTATACAGTCTACAGAAAGAAAGGTTTTTTTCATATTTTTTAGTGTCCTTGGAATCAAAAATCTGAATTCCTGCTCAGTGGAAATAATTTAATACTAAGATGTGCATTAAGCTCAGGAGCAAACCTTGTTCAAGCTCATCCGTCTGCAGCATAACATAGGTTATGAAGACGATGCTGTGGTTAGAGCTACTGCCGTGGACTCGAAAGACCCAGGTTCCAGTTCCTCTTTAGTATCTTTGATAAAGATACATACCATGTACTAATACAATGAAAGATACTATTTTATACATTATTGTACTAAATTGCTAAGTAGAAAAGTGTTACGAAAATTTCTTTTGCAACAACAGGATATTCCTTCTTTTGTTCTCTTCTGCCCCTAATACACTTCAGTTGACTTCCATACAGTTAGATTATGTGAATCTGGTGTGTTGGTGTTGGAATAAACACACACTGTATATAACAAGGTTGTTTGAGATCCTCCAATACAGGAGACTAGACTTTTAAATGGTTTCAGGTGTCAAGTTTTCACACCGGGAACACTTTATTGGGGGCTTTCTTGACTTCAGCGACTCTTAATTTATAATCGCTGAAGTACAGATGCACGAACATACTCGGATCAAATTTTAAAACAGCTGTGGAAAGCTGATGAGAAACAGCACTTTCCACATGCATCACGATGAACTGTCTACAGGATGAGGCCTAGACAGACAGTTCAACTTGGGTGGTAGAGTAAGCATCTGGTATCAGTGAACAAAAATCAATGGACATCACGACTGGATTCGCTATGTGAGACTTGCTTATTGTGGACCCAGTGGGAGGAGAGCATCTCACAGTAGATTTCTCGGCAATGATGGTGAGATGTGGTAAAATGAACTGTTGTTGACTAACCTAGACTATCCATAATGGCCTTGTTTGAACCTCAACCTCTTATTACATTAACTGGGATACTTAATGTTCCGTAATTCATTACACCTCTGAGTCTTGCTCTCTCGAGGCAGAGGTCTTTTCTAAACATCGTCATATTTATTTGACGCTTTCTCCAAAATTACTTACCAATTTAAATGGCTGATTGAAATAATTTGACTAATTTTTATTGTATCACTTCAGAAGCACATTGCTCAAGGGTACTATAGCAGGTATAATGGGTTCTTCCTGTACAAGGCAGCAGTTCTAGTCACTGTGACAAATGCAGTGGTTCATATGACAAGAGGAGGCAGGGCTGCTGCTGGCTGAGGTTTCAGTGCTTTATTTGGAACTCACAGTTCAGCGCGTATGGTGGTTAGGAGAGATCTGTGTGCTTGGCTTCTCAGGGGAAAAGTTCTGCTCCTGTGGAGAACAAGGACTGAAACAGGAATATCATGAAATTTGTGTTTGTTAATCATAACTAGGTATATGTGTTGTGGTTCACATGGTGTCCAAGTGTTGGTTGTAGACAGTGGTGTGTTTTAACTGCATGGACTTGTAATGAACTATGAATGGACTAAAGACATCCATGTTCTGCCTCTCCCCATGTGCCACAGCCACCTGCCGAGGGGCTTGATTTGCAAAGCACATGACACGCAGTCCCCTGGCCAGAGCTCTCTGGCACTCCAAAACACAGTGCTCATATCCGTAACAACCTAGTGGTTCCGTATGGAAATACATTTACAGCAGCATTCTTACTTACCATGAATTGGGCTAGAATTAGAAGAATTCCATGTTGTGGAACAATGCCAGGTTCCTGCAGAGCGCTTCCATAGATTTGCTGACACCATGCACACCATGACTCCATGAGTGGGCTCTGCCTACTCACAGAGTTCTCTGATTTTTCCATTTTTTGTTTCAGTGCTGCTCATACACAATATACACAACAGCAATTTTTTTTCCGGTTCAAGTGCAGCTGACAACAAAGTTCTTTCCACTAGCAACAGCAATGCAATAGCATTTTAATAGTATGTTTAACTGCATCGCATGCAGATACGATGTTTTGGTTACTATTTTTCATCAGCTTTAAGAAAATACCCATACATCATGCTAACTTTATTTTAGTTTTATATCCCTTCCAGGCATTTCTCAGTTTTTCTTTATAATCCATAAAGAATTACAGTCTTACCTTAAATCACAGACATCCATGTAACATAAATCTTTGGTGAGAGGCATGGTTAGCGACATACACATCTATATTAGAGTGCTTAGCACATACAGGTCAATAAGACATTATTAACGTTCATCAAGAACTCAGTGCACCACTGGAAGAAAACATTACAAACCAACTTAAACGCAGTAGCCCAGGTGACCATAAGGTGTGGTGTATACCAAGGAGATGCACTATCCCTTCTGCTGTTCTGCATAGGCCTGAACCCCCTCAGCCAGATCATTGCCAAGAGTGGTTACAGATACAGGTACAAGAGTGGAGCTACTGTCCGCCACCACAGATGACATCAGACTGTATACCAGGTCTGAAACATTGATGGGCATTGATTCATTCATCCACCTGACCAGGACCTACAGTGAGGATGTTGTGATGTCATTTGGACTGGAGAATGCAGGAGGAAGACAGTAAAAAAAGGGAAAGTGACAAAGAAATAGGGAGTTGAACTACCACATGGCCACAGAACAGGGCAGGGCAACTACCTGTTCCTGTCGAATCCTCCAGTCACACAGGAGCTATGAGGTAGAGACTAGGAAGAAGGAACACTCAAATTCTTCCATAAGTAAGACAGGTCCTAAAGAGCCAGTTGACTGGGAAGAACAAGCTCAGAGCCGTCAACAAATATGCCATGCATCAGATACCCAGCTACCATACTAAGTTGGCCAAGAGAGGAAATGGAAGTTGCAGACATCAAGACCCAAAGACTCCTTACAACACAGGGATCTTTCCATCCAACATCCAACACCCAGAGACTGTACACTTGCTGGAAGAAAAGGGGGAAGGGGCCTGGCAAGTGTGATGACTACTGTCCTGAATGAAATACAGGACATACAAGAGTACATCCAAGCAAGTCCCTTGAAGACGAGCTGCTAGGGAAATGTCTGAGGGGATGTGGATTGCAGGGAAACACAAGAAATGCCATTTTAGGATAAGTTCCTCCATGGAATGCACCACTGATAGAGGTGGCCGACGTGAGGAGATCCTACCGGCGGCTGGAAAAATTAGGACTGAAGGACAATACAGAGCCACCAATCATGGCAGCACAAGAACAAGCCCTCAGCACGAGGTCGATCAAAACAGAGGTGCCATATCGGCCAAGATCCCTGGTGCAGACTGTGCAAAGAAACCCCTGAGACAATCCAGCACTTAGTAGCTGATGCAAGATGCAGGTAGGGACAGTATACAGATCAGACGAAGCAACTTTCATTTTACTGCAAAATGGTAAGAAACAAGTGAGAACCTTACTTAACACAGCGAACAATCAACAACATGACTGCAAAAGACTTTAGAAGCAATGCATGGAGACTGGTTTTGCAGGAAGGCATTAGTCTACATCAGATCATCAGTGTGGCATCAGAGGCCATGGTTAGCTGCAAGTGGCAACATAACAGGATAGAATTACACAGGTGCTGACACATTCCACGTATGGTGAGGGGGAGAGGCGAGGGGCGGTGGCTTTTCAAGGGAAACGGTATGGAGGGAAATCTATTCTGTTGCATGTAGATACTGTATATCCATCAATCCATTCATTCATCCATCTTCATTAACCGATTGTTCTGGTCAGGGTCACAGCAGTGTGGAACCTATCCCAGGAACAATGAGCGCAAGGCAAGGTGGAAATACAGTCTGGACAGGATGCTAGTCAATTGC
This sequence comes from Arapaima gigas, assembly GCA_900497675.1. Lineage (NCBI taxonomy): Eukaryota > Metazoa > Chordata > Actinopteri > Osteoglossiformes > Osteoglossidae > Arapaima > Arapaima gigas. The sequence goes on along the minus strand of UFQX01000124.1, from coordinate 315,001 downwards.
CGGGTCGATAATGTATATTTTTTTTTTTACATTTATGCCCATGTGTTTTCTTATTTTCCTTCTGTTACCTTTGCTGCTTACCTGAAGTTGTTCCCACTCATTCAGGCTTAAGTTAGATGTATAATCCTTCCCACACATTATATCCATATCGTCCCAGTCTCATAAGTTGCTAGTTGCTCACTAATGTTACTGACGCACAAACCCTTTACATCGCCTCGATCTCTATATTGCGTATATCTTCATCCAGCAAAGACGCCTCTCGGTATGTATGTGTGAGCTGGTGTACTAGGGCTTCATTATCTCGTTTTTTCAGGCCCCCCCGCCACCTGCCATCGCCGACGTCCTCCCAGCGCCTGCCGCGGGGTTGGGGCCAACAGGACCCCCCGTGAACTCGCCAGCAAGGGGCAGAGCAGTGGCCTAATGTGCACTGCATGCTAATGTGCTGCCTGGCTTCTGCCTTCACACTTTCTGCTGTGCTGCATGGAGAAGTGAAGTATAGCTTTCATTAAAACTCCTGTTCCGGAATGTTTGTCGCCAAAACATCCATTCCGACGGCAATCCGCAGTCCAGTTTAATCCAGAGATAAGGCGAAATTGCCGGGCAAACAGAGGGAACGCAGTGTAATTGGGTTGTTTACATACGCATGTCTAATTTCCGCGACGTTGCACGGGACGCTTATCCTTACTTGTGATTTGCGCTGCGCTAATGCGTCCTACTGGGTTTCGTTTGACAACAGCACCTCTGCTCCGGCTTTGAAGCCTTGCGAAGCACTGCTGGCTGTTTGCCGGAAAGGAAAACGCGGTTCAACAGTGTCCTTCAAGTCTTGTTAGCACGGACTTTTAAATAATTCATTACTTTAGAAGTTTGAAGACGTCCACCAAGAAGGGCCCGTTTCATTCCTGCTGGGGCTGTGTGTTTGCTGTGCTTCCATCGCTCTTAAACCCACAGCAGCTTTAACTGAAAATGCACAGGGGCCCTTTTTTCCAGTACAATTTGTAGTTTTAGAGCTGTATAAATGGGCAAATCACTGTAAGCAGCTGTACATTATAATAAAGATTCGGTTTTAGACCGAATGTAGACTTTCATTGCATATGAAGAAATTAGTGACAGGAGAATATGTTGTTTGTTTGGGCAACCGAATTCAAAGCGCAGTTGTACGTAGACAATGGGATGATACTTTAGGACATTGGGTTCCTGGTCCCAGAGGCCCTGGTCCAATAGACTTTAGAGACGCCCTCAGAGCAACAGAGTTCAGATGTGGAGTTAAACTGGTTCAGTCGCAAGAGTGAGTTAGATGAAGTGATTTGTCGCATGACCGGAATCAGCAACATATCGAAGTTAGTCTTTCAAGACCATAAGTTGCAGGTTATTTTTCCCTACATCAGATGGAGGTAAAAACCTTATACAAGGGCTGTACAGGAATCGGTTGGGTTGAACCCCACATCCTTCACCACCAAAGAAGGCAGCCTACACCCCTATGTCACCAGCTACTCAGACCTTCTCCAAGCATTCTTACCATTTTCTCATTTTTCAATTTTATTTCTTGGTTAACAAAAATCCAGTATCCAAATGCGGAAACTCGGTCTCCGAAGAGCACTGAGGCTTCCGTGTATGTGTCTCAGTAAAACGCCCATCTTGACACAAGGACGGAAAAACAATAGAAAATGTAAATCAGCCTCACTGGGAAAAAAAAGGCGTTTATTGACAGATAAGTCTCAGTCCTCTCTCACCACGCAGCATCGCACAACAGGTGAGCCGCATCCGCTGAAATTGGCTCAGCCCGGAGGAGCCTGGAGAGGCAGTCGAACGGTGCTTTGAAGTAGCGTTTAAAAGGGCCGCCGAAGCCATTGCTTATGCAGTCGGGCAGTTGGGGGGGGGGGGGCGGGAGGGTGAAGGGGGGGGGCTGTGTTAAGTGCTCTCAGTGAGATGTCAAGCCATTCCCGGCCGGCCCGAGCGCCGCTCCTGGCAGCCAGGCTCCCGTTTAAGCAATTACCCTTTCGCCTGGACAGACCCATCAGAGCGCCGCTGCCTGGGCGGACTAAGCGGGGGGCTCTGGAGTGCAGGGCTGGAGTCTCACAATGAAATGGGGGAGGGGGGCTGAGAAGGGGGGGGGCATCGTGAGAGTGCCTAGACCCTCAGCCACACTAGTCTTCTCTTCGACACCTCGGACCCTGAAAATGACATACATTCAGTCCCGTTGCATCGATAAACACATTTACAGTTTTAAATACCGCTGGTGGTTTTCCTTAAATGTTGCAGGATTTGTCAACATGAGCTACACCGCTGGGTAATTTTTACAGTATCGGCTCAGGGTAGGTACCCTTTTTAAAGGGTACTACAGTAGAAGGGGATCCGACACCCCTGGTTATCTTGTGCTTTTCCGCTTTTCCCCAAATATTACAGTATTAACCTGAGAGCGATTCTTCACATATTTAGACAGCTGGTAGATTTTGGCTGTGCCAATTCAGTGCAAGTACCTTGCTCAAGGGTTCTACCACAAGAGATGGAGATTCAAACCTGGGTCCTGGGAGTGCAAAGACAACAGCTTGAGCCATAATGCCATTTCTTCTTTCTGGCCTTTTTGCATAAAAAAACATGCTTAAGACACCCCAGCTGAGTGTCTTTCAATAAGGGCTTCGGATTAAAAGCAGGAGAGGAAAAAATAACGTTGGTTTTTAGGCCTCAGCTTTACCCCCAGCAGAAAACAAAAGCCGGAACAGATTTATTTTCTAAATGTCACACATCTCTCGGGCACAACTGACGCGACAGACACGAACGCAGAGGGTTATTTATTTATTTCAGATTTTTTTTTTTTTTTTTCTTTCCTCCGCCACCCACGTACAAGTCCAAGGGAAGGACATCGTGCGCCAGGCTGGGGGCGGGGGCACAAAACAAGGCGTGTAAATGGGTGCGGTGCCGGAGGCCGACACGCAGCGGCGGCAGGGAGCGACGCTGTGGTCCTCGCCACCTAATCTTTATGCACTGTGTGACCCCCTCGCTGCAAACCCTGCTAAATATATTATTCCCGCGAGGCTGCCGTCGCTGCTTGGTGTCAGAAATCAATATGTATGAGGCGCGTAGATGGGAATTTCTAATAGATCTCCACGGCCCTGCACTGCTCTTCAATATCTGCCTCGGACTATTAGTGCCGGCTCAGTGGGAGTGAAATAACCGAGATAATCTTTTAAGGTACTTTTCTTAAGGAGGAACCACAACTCCAGCTTCCACTGGCTCTTTCCTCTTCGCCGTGCACCCTGGAGACCTGACCTCTTGCATAACTGCACAATTATTATTATTTTCTTGCACTTCCAAAACGTGTCCTTGACCACAAGAAAGGACAATTTTATTTATTTGCTCGTATTTTTTCCCTTGTTTATTCAACTCCACCAGTCCTGATTTGAAGCAAAATTTAGGCAAAGTAAATAAAAACATTTCAACATAAATGCACGACAGTGTGCATTTTTAATGTCAGTCTAATTCGGCGCTACTTTTCCCAAAGTGCTTGATATTTTTCCTTTTGTCTGCTGAGAAATTAGCCGTTAAACATTTTCAGCTGGTAAAAAGTTTGAGTACACCTTCGGAAGCCCGCTAACTGAATAGCTCGAATTTGTGAAGATGTTACTGGGGCAAGGAGAGGCTATTTTGGAGAATTCAGCTTTCAGACATTATTTCTTATCTTTTTTCCTTGGATGACATTTGTACAATGTAAAATGGTGGCAACTGTAAAGGAAAATATTTTATAAGAAATATTTTTCAGCTTTTTTCCACACTATTATTGACTGGCACTGTATACCCTCGATATGTAACCTCCGCACCCTTGGAAATCAAATTCAGTCACTGAGATTCCTAAAAGCTGGTGGCGTCATGGTTAGAGCTGCTGCTGCAAACTTGAGAGATTTCAATGGATCTGAATCAGACCTCTTGCTGTAGAGGATCAAAGTACGTATCCTGAATTGATGCGGTAAAAATTACCCTGCTGTACATATGGTTAAATCACTGTGAGCGCTCTAGCATTGTAACAAAGCTTTGGAAGTGTCAGCCAAATGAATACGGACCATAGTCACCGTCTTCCACAAATACAGTAACTTGAACCTTAAATGGAGAGCCGTTCCTGCCGTGGATGCACGAACTGAGTACGACAAGCAAATGCAAAGCAAGGAAGGACGGTGATGGTTCGGTCTGAGCCGTGTCCCGACGCTCGTCTCTGCGGGCGACACACGCGCACGCGGCGCTGAAAAACCAGGTGTGTTTCCTCCAGTGGTAAAAATGACACCTGAACCCAGTGGGCAGATGGTGACATTCTCACGTTACTGTGAAGAGAAAGCAAATCCGAGGAAACGGCCGTTCCTGTTTGTGAAGGAACCACATGACCGGAGAAAAACTCACACGTTCTCGCCGAAATGCTCAGACGGCAAAAATTGAGAGCAAGCCAGCCATGCAGAGCTGGCCTTTTATTCTGCTTGCATCCGATGGGTGTCATTAACACATTTAGTTTTCACTTGGCTGGACGTGGTCTTGTTTGGACGGAGAATGTGTTTGTACAGTCCTGAGCCACTAGCCTGTCTCTCACTGGTTCGCACTTCACACACACACAGCTCCCGTTGATCACACATATGTTTTCACCGCCTGGAAATGCTGCAGTTACATTTTTTGTTTGTTTGTTTGTTTTTTCATTTATTTCTTGTTTATATTTGCAAACGTATCTTGTTATTATTACAAGTGGAACCCCCTGATGTTTCTGTTATGCTTATTTTTTTTCTTGTTTTTCTGCCATTAAAAGTGCTAAACGCGTGTGGAGAACAGTGCTTTTGGATTCAGGAGCTTTGCCTGAGATTGGCCCCTCAGCACGGGATGCTTTTTAATGGTCATAACTCACGCACCACGCGGCCCAAAGGCAAAATGAATTTACAGTTACATCCCTTACCTTCAGACAGTTAAATTGTGTCACAGTCCTACCCGTTTCTGCCACATACAGTAGGATTTTCTGCAAGTTTGGACTTTTTTCTCCATAGCCAGACATCTATTCCTTAGTGAGTTAAGCGATTTGCATGAAATATGCAAATATGTAAATGCCTTACACGCTCCTTGTCGGTCAGACAGTGTAGCTGCCAGCTGTGCCAATGAATTCCTGTAGGTGTGGCATGAGCTTTCCAGCACCCAGACTCCATAAAACCGGTGCACAACATTGCCTTGACTCTCATATTAGGAGCCTGATGAAGGTTAGCTGCTTCACCTCTTGGGTTCTAATGGTCTCTGGACCTTCTGGTCACTATGCTGATGATACTCTGTAATGGCTGCTTGAAGGTGTATCGATCATTATTACCGCCACCGCATCTTCTTCTACTTGTACAGCTACTACTGCTACGTTATTGTTGTGGTTCTTGTAGTCAGCTGAAATTTTTTGAAGCACAGCTTTTTTGCCGGTGATTAAGGTAATGGCGCTGACTTCCCCAGGACCTCCACACTGGTTTTTACTCAAATTGGGCCTGGTAATGTACGCCATGACCTTCTTGAGCATGTAATCCTCCTGATTGAGACAGCTCAAGTGCTCCAACTCCAGGCCTTTCTTTGCTTGCCCTATCTAATCTTTCATCAGGGCGTTTATGAAGATGAAAAAGGATAAAGCCTTTATGTTACTTTCCACGTATATTTTTCATCAGCCGGATCTCCTTTTTTGGGTGGCCCAAAGGATTCGGGTAGGATTGTGCCTCACTGTATTGTTGTCAAATGTTGTTCACATCAGGAGATGGAAATAATAAAGGTTTTGAAATGCATGGATAAACATGAGAGTACAGGATGTCCTTTTAGTTTCACCTTTGAGATTCTGTGGAGGAGCATACGACACCACTCACCTCTACGCACGTTTTCCTTTCATTATAGTTATTGCTCTGCAATTTTGGGCCACATCGACGCCGTAAAATTCCTCGCCTCCTCCAGTCAAAGGATATATAGTCACGTTTGAAAGAATGTGCCATAAATTATTAAAGGGGGATCGTTCTGGATTCCGTTATATAAAAAAAACGATGCAGAACTAGGTTATACGTCATTAAAAAGAAAATTTGAACAAAAAAAAAAACACTTTTCACCACTACTAACTACCTATGAGTTAACTACTTATAATATGTTTGTTTTTTTGGCAATACAGTCATCCCCTTCATTTGCACACCTAACTGGTATGGAAATGTGTAAACTGAGATGCTGTTTTCAGTATTTCTCAGAGGGAAAATTATAATGCATTCCAGCCCCAACCCAAAACCCCAAACAATTTACCCAAATTTCACTGCAACCCCAGACAAAGCTTGTATAAGTAAGAAAGAACACTTTTGTGTTCACTACAGTGTTTGCTCCTGGCTCCTCATGCTACAAACACAGAAGTTAAGGACTTTCAAAGGTGCTTTTGGTTTAAGCTCCATTCTCTACGTTATGCAGAAACTATGAAAAACTATGTTACACCACAATGCAATGAGAATCAATAGAAACAATGTTCACTGATTCCTCTGACTTGCCACCAATCTGGTTTCTTTGATTCACTAATAATGCTTTTTCACTGTATTGTCTAAAACGTCATTATGCAATGAATGGAAATTGTATTTGTGAGCCCAGCCGATAGGTGTCACTGAAAGGTACCCGGACGGAGCAGGAAAGGAGCGACTCCAAGCAGTTTTTCACGTCTGCCGCCGGTGAGTGTCGGTTATCAACAGCAAAAACGATAAATGGTGCAAATGTCTATGGAATGAATGTTGAATCGGTGTTTATGGGCACCACATATTTTCGTTTTCCCCATTTTACATCAGTTCCAACCATAGTCCAACCACTCTTTCACAACATGATCCATAACTGCTTGTCCTAAGGCAAGGTCACGGTAGCCAGAGCCTGTCCGGGAAGGACTAGGCTTTTAATGTGGCTCAAAGTTTAATAAAAGTACTGAAATAAAAACTCCGATATATTTGTTGATTGCAGCTGTATCCACCATTTTTGAAGAACCTCGCAAAAAATATCTTGAGAGAGGTTATTATGCTTTTGGAGTTATGAACAAAATGAGACGGGAACTGACGTGTGGTGTCTCACCTGCTCAAGGTCAAAAACCTTCAGTTCTGACTCCAACAACAAGGGGCTCCCAAGGTCATATTCCTGGAGGAAGAGAGCGGTCCAAGAATATTTGGCAGGATAGTGGAAACGTCAGCAGCAGGAGCCACGACGCTATGTATATTTATGTATACTTTTACATATTTATTGACTTTTTCTGTTCGTCTGTCACAGCGTGATATTAAATTTCCTTGAGAGGTTTAATCGACTGACACGCGGCCAGACGTACAGCTGGGCAGAATATTTTTTTGCGGAATTTGATGGAGGTTTAGCATTTGGTTCGTTCTGCGTAGGGTTTCCTTCTTTCTGGCACCGATGGGCACTTGTACATTAATACCGCCAGTGTCACGTGTGAAAGTTATTTATCAGCTGCCACGTTGAAAATGGCGATCTTGACAGTGTTTATTTATTAGGAGTCATCTATCAGTGGGGAGGCCCTTCTTTCAAAAGATAAGAGGTTTTATTGAGGAATCGTGCGAACCTCCTCATCACACACGCGCGCACACACACACACACACACACACACTCACACAAGCATGTGTTTTTCGCTCCACTCTTGGCTGTGATGTGTGTGGGATCCTGCTGGGAAGAAGTGTCTGTCTGCATAAACAGGCTGGCACTGAGAGCGCCGTCTGCACCGAGGCAGGGCCAGAGTGGGGTCTCGGGGCATGCAGCAGGGCCAGGCACTCTGGTTGGGGACTGTGGTTCGAGGCCTGGAAGTTCTCCAGCTCATCCCTGGAGCTGTACCAGCACACCTGTTTACCACAAGCATCAAGAAGAAGAGGCTGCTTACATACTCTCCTCCTTAACATCATCCAGGCTGATGCATCATCCAAAGCAACTTAGAGTCATTTAGGTATTTTTACTGCACGAGTTGAGGGAAACTGCCTTATCGATGGGTAGAATAAGAGGAGGTGAGACTTGAATTTCATACCTCTGAGTGCAAGGTGGCAGTGCTAGCTATTGCACCACCTGCTGCCCCAGCAGATTCATCTCGGATGCAATTGCACGTGTTTTTCATGAAAATCGCATTATGTAAGACGCAGTTTATGGGGAAAAAAAAAACACATTTCCAGGAAATGCAGTCTTTCTGACTTGTACTGTACGCCACCGCAGGTAGACAACCTCAGGCGCAATACACAACACAAATACACAATACAGCTAATCGCTGTAGTAACTGCACCGTACCGACTATGTTCCACTAATACTGGAATTGTAAAGTCACCAAGGCAAATTGAGGCTATTTTGAGAAATCTATTATTTAAATGCCGTTTTAATATTGTTTATTTATTTAGCGGAACCTTTTCTCCAAAATAACTTGCACTGCTTGACTTCGACCCAGTCTGTGGCTTTCCTCTGGGTGCTCTAGTTTCCTCCCACACTTCAAAGACATGTGATTCGGGTTAACCAGATCCTCTGAATTACACACACTACGGAAATGTGTGTGTGTGTGTGTGGCCACCCTGTGATGGACTGGCATTACATTGAGGGTCTACCCTCTTGGACTAGAGCCCAGTGATTCTGGGATAGGCTCCAGACTGCCGCAACCCCAACAAGGAAAAGCAGTTGTGGAAAAGTGAGTGAACATACAGTGTTAACATACGTACAATTATTTAGCCGTTTAAACAGCAGGGTACTTCCTACCGTATCGGTTTAGGGTATTTCAACCAGGGTCCTTTTTGAGTCCCAAGGGGGTGTCAGGCGCAAAACAAGTTTGCAAATCACTCTGACAGTTTAGTGGAAGCAGGGCTGAACAGACTGCCAGCTTTAAAAAAGATGTAACAGTCGTGGGGACAATGGAAAGTGGAGCTCTCTGGGTGCCACAATAATATATTATTACTGGTAGTGAAAAGCAGATACATTTCAGAATGTATCACATACAAAATCAGCCCAAAACCTATTCCAAGTGGCTTCTTCCCCTGGTTCCTTAGATGACATAATTTCCCTTAAAAGCACAACCTTTGTTGAACAGCAGTTTGGCGTTTATTTGTTATATTCCGTATTTATTAACGCTATTATCTTGTTGTCGATTATACATTAAGGTTTGGATGTAGATAATAATGCTCTTATTATTTACAGATTTCGAAATAGTTGCTGAAACCTTTTTTTCTTCCTATCACGGGATGTATTATGGAAACAAACAAAACTAAAATTGGCAGCTATGTCTTGCGGTATCTACTGCTGTTTCCACGAAAAGCAAAACGGATCACGTTAAAAGTCGGGCCTTTGGAACCAACAAGACCCGACGTTCAGAGCAGAATTTGGAGGTGGGATGAGTCGGTTTTATGTTAAATATCGTGCGGCCCTTTCTTCCCTGCATTTGTAACCCTAGAAACCTTCACGCCGCGCTCTCATTTCCGGCTTCAAAGATCATCTCGACGCTTTCAGCTGCTAATGAGGAGTAATTATAGTAAAACGCGGTTTTAAGGACGTTTTGTGCCGATTTCAGACGACGCCGCCGTTCGTCCTGCTGCAGCCGCCTCTTTCCCCCGTCCCCTTTTGTTGCCTTGCAACGGTCGACGCGCTCGTGCAAAACGCCCGGCGCCGAAACGTTACCTGCAGGCCTGCAGATTGTTCGACTTTAAATGTCGGGTATTTTTAGGACCTATTTGTGTGCACCGGGGAGCAGAGGGTGTGAGGCTGAGTTACGTTTAATTGAAGATTATTTGCTTAATCGCTCGAGCACGGCTGCTGCCAAATTGCCTCGGATTAAGAGATCATCTGCACACACACACACACGCACGCACGCACACACACACGCACACACACACACACACGCACGCACACACACACACACGCACACACGCGCTCACACACGCGCACACGCACGTACGCACACGCGTTCAGGTTCAACATAGGCCCCAGTTGGGCAATAATTCGGTCTGCCCTGTTTTTGCACAGGAACAGCATTCCAAGTGTAATTGCGGTGAAATAATCTAATATATTCTTTTGCTTTTTCTGGCTTATATGAAATTTATGGAAAAAAAGTCAAAGGTCTCATTCTGGGAAATGCAGCAGAGGAATTACTGATGTTTTCCACTGGTGATGCTATGACTTCAAAATCTTTATTTATTTTTTGATGGGGGGAGAAAAGTATTTTCCTCCTGTCAGTCATGCTTATCTTTCCTCAGCGGTGCCAGAGGGGGCTGTTCCGTACGGCGAATAGATCCCTTTGTGTGACTGACCCCAGCGCTGCCTCCATTTGGGGGTCACGTGATGCCCGTCTCTTTCTCTCTCTCCCTTTCTCTCGCTCGCTCTATCTCACACCCCGAGCCTCTCGGCATTCCTCCCTCGTCCCTCATCTGTCCTCCATGCGTGGAGGAAAGGGCAAAGATGTGGTCGGATACGGCTGACACTGACAAGCAGGGGCCTGCTTTGGAGCAGTAGGTCTGCACACCTCCTAGAGCCACCGGAGCAGCAACCGACAGCCCACACGCAGGGATACGGATGACGATGCTTAACCTTAGCCATTGTCACCGTGACGACTCTGAAGAGGAGTATCAGCAAAAGGACAAAATTGCCAATATAATCCATGTCATGAGTCAGCTGACTCTGCGGGTGGCACTGCACTTTGCACAGCTCAGTTATAGGGATCTTAAGAGCCAAAGCGTACAAATTTGTACCAGATACACATAGTTCTGTGTGTGTGTGTGTGTGTGTGTGTGTGTGTGTGTGTGTGTATTCTACATTTTTGGAGGAACCGCTACTGCCACTGCTCATCCATTTGCAGTTTTTGAGACAGGACCTCCTTCACTGCAGCTGTTTGATGTCCCATCTGCAAACGTCCATTGGCTTCACCTAGAAGAACGTTACATGTTTCCCACATGTTCCCCGGGAAATGGTCAACTACGACCGCGAAAAGCTGGAACACATATCTCCTGTGAAACGCGATGAGCTGTAACACCTTGCCCCCGACTCCAGTGGGCAAGTTATTGTTACATGCTGATGCTGAACGTTTTAAGCGATCTATTTAGTTAAATCAATCTAACTAACATAACTAGAAGAATGAAATTATGTTACATTTACATGTATTCATTTGACAGCCATGTTTTCTTCACAGCAGTGTAAAACAAGAGTTTTATATACAGACTTAATAGATTGTCTGATGAAACCAATATACAAATAACTACATATAGACGTGGTAGGAAATACGAAGGTAACTGTAGCATAAAGTTTGAGAAGATTATTGAGGTGTTAATGGAGGTGCACATCCCTCCTGTTGGGCTGCAGGGTGTGACCAGGTCCTGTGGGTATTGGGGTGCTAATCTTTTGACCATCTTGTAGGCGGTTGAACTTTACAAGGGCAGCTAAAGAGAGCCGGAGATGAAGAAGATAGATAGAAGAAGATGCATGGGGAAATGCTGGAGTTGTACCCAGTTCACATACTATTGATATAAAACTAAAAGTTGTTTTTAGAACTGTTAAGAAGTTTAGGAAAACTGTGCTGCTGCAGCCTGTCTGGTACAGAGCAAAAGTTCAAGTGAGGGCCAGGTGGTTGATTTATAGTGCATTCAGAAAGTATTCAGACCACTGCTCTTTTCCCACATGTTGCTATGTAGCAGCCATACTCTAGAATGGATTAAATTCATTTTTTTAATTCACCAAATCTGCACACAGAACCTCATAAAATAAAAGCAAATCTAGGTTTCTACAATTTTTTCTAAACGTTTTTATTAAAACCCTTTACTCAGTACTTGACAGACTCAAGTCTTCTTGGGTATGATGGTGGGCATGCCTGAATTTGGGGATCTTCTCCCGTTTTTCTCTCCAGATCTTCTCAAGCTGTGTCAAGGGAAGATAGAGGGGCATCTTTTAAGGTCTCTTCAGAGATGTTTGATCAGGTTCAAGTCTGGATTCTTGTTGGGCTAAGGATATTTGCACACTTGTCCAATGTTGGCCTTGGCTCTGTGCTGTACTGTTGTGCTGGAAGGTGAACCTGAGTTTCTGAGCACTCTAGGGGGGTTTTCTTTAGGAATACTTCTGTACTTTGATCTCTTCATTTGCTCTTGATCATTACAAGCCTTCCAGTCCTTGCTGCTGAAAAACACCCCCACAGCATGATGGTGCCACCACCGTGCTTTACCATAGGGATGGTCCTGACAGGCGATGAGCAGTGCTTGGTTTCCTCCAGAAATAATGCTTGCCATTCAAGCCAAAGAGTTCATTCTTGGTTTCATCAGACCATAGAATCATTTTTTCATGGGCTGAGAGTCCTCCAAGCTTGCCAACAGGTGCCTTTTACTGAAGAGTGGCTTTGGTCTGCTCATTCTACCCAAAAACCTGTTGTTCTTCTGGCAGGTTCTCCCATCTCAATAGAGAAACTTTGAAGTTCTATCAGAGTGACCTTTGGGTTCTTGGTCACCTCCCTGACTAAAGTCCTTCTCCACCCTTTGCCCAGTTTGGCTGGGCAGCCAGCTCAAGGAGGCGTCATGATGGTTCCAGACTTCTTCCATTTAAGAATGCTGCAAGCCTCTGTGTTCTTTGGGACTTTCAAACCTGTAGAAGTTTTCCTATACCCTTCCCCAGCTCTGTGCTTCAACACAATCCTGTCTCAGCAGTCTACAGACAATTCCTTTGACCTTATGGCTTGATTTTTGAAGAGGCTGACCTTCTCAGCAAAGGAAATTTACAGGGAAACAAACTAACTACGTTTTTGGTTTAGGGGGTGCAGTTCCTATCCAACATCACATGAAGGTACAGCTTCTCTGGACTGACACAGTGAACCATTTGCACCACTGTATATTTGTGACTTAAAGGAATTTCTCTTTATTTAACATGTATTTATCTTTACATGTTAGGTGTTTTTATAATTAAAACTGTTTCTTAAAACAGAAACATTTTATTCTACGGATCCTTTCAAAGCAATTAACAAAAATATACTATATACAGAACAATAACAGCAGGTCAACAATGAACATATCAATTATAAATAACAGCATAAACAACCTTTTTTGTACAATTGTTTCACTTCTCCAGGTCGATATTTTGTGATAGGTGCACGGTGCAGTCCTTGTCTTTCCTGTACCACTAAGGTCCAGCAGATATCACGTCAGAAAACCGAGCTTTTTACTGGAATGCGTTTCGGTGCTGTCTTTTTGCGCTCGGGAAACATGCTGCTAACTGGAACACACGAAGCTCGGGAAATCCAAATTACTCGTGAGAAGACAGAGCACCGGGCTTTGATTTCATCTGACCGTGGCCTCGTGAAAGCTGGCAATTTGGTTTGGAAATGCAACAGCTTTTTTTCCCCCCCTGCAAAACATTGCTCAAAAACATTCGCAACGGAGGAAATGAAGACATTTGTCATAATTTTGCCGTTGTAAAATGACTTGTTCCATTAGATCAAAAAATAGCTAGCCAGATTATTTCAGTTGGGTGCAATATTGTCAATGAATTGAAAACTGGTGCAATAGGTGGTCAGTTTATGAAAACCTCATAAACACACACACACACACACACACACACACACACACACACTGCATATTACATTTATTTATTTATTAGATTAACTGTATAACTGTTATCATTTATTACTGTTTTATTGTACAGTGTACATATTACTCATAAATAATAGGAAAAATTTTGAAAATGCAGAGCATTAACATATATTTGAATTCATTCTTGCAAAATCGTTCTAAGTGGAGGAAATGCAGGGCTTTTTTATTTTAATTGGCAACCCCTGATCCAGGCTAAAAATAAATGCAACCATTCTTCCATTTCAAATAAGGGATTTGAGATCCCACCTTCAATGCATCATCTGGATCGGTCATGCCTGTAGGTTATGTATTGCTCGGCAGGGCGCCACCTTACTGGAAACTGTTCGTAGAGCTGACACCGGTATCACTAAATGTTACCTTCGTTTCAAATCCACTGTGCAGTTTATGAATGATACTACAGTCCAGGATTTCTCAAACGGTACTATGAAAATACCTTAGTTTGAACAAGCCGGATCTTTAGCGCTGACATTCTTTACATTGAACATCTTGTCTAGGTCCTTCATAGCCATTTTGTCCAGAATGATTTGTTGTAAGATTTGTCTTTTTCTTATCGATTATTCATCCAAGCAGACGGAAGTCGTCCTCCATTTTGTATTTCTTCTACACAAGTAATGAAATTTTCTTTCTTTACCAGTTGTCAGAATCTTTGCCTTCTTCACATTAAGGCGCAAGCCCATTTTGAGTCTAGTTGTTTGATCTTGACTGTTCTTTCAGACTGTCCTCCCTTTCAGCCAGTAATGTGAGGACCATCACCATAGTAAAGGCTGTGGATGAGACTTTTGCCAGCTTTTACACCTTGTTTTTTGTGCGGATTTGCACCTCCGAAAATGTATTCTGCGTATAATTTGAACAGATATGCGGAATGTGTGCAACCTTATCTTACCCCTTTGCCGATGTCTGATCTTCTGGATCAACCTGGTTCTTCTTGACCCCTGCAAAGGTTGTGTATAAGAAGGTGTTCTGGTCTACCTGTGCTTCCCTATGTCACCCAGGTTTTCATGATTTAAGGAGCCAAAAGTGCTGCAGTCAGTGAAATTTACGCAGGCGTCCTTTGATTCTCTTTTGTCTTTTCAAGGATCCATCTTGCATTCACATTGATATCACTCGTTCCTTTCCCTTTCCTGAATTCCTCTGGCCACCTCCTGCTCCAGGAATGACTGCAGTTTTCACTGAATGATCTGGGCTAGAATTTTGCTGGCATGTGGGATGAGAGTGATTCTCTGATAGTTTCCACATTCAATTGGGTCATTTTTCTCTCAAGTAAGAGTATGAGCACAGCTAGTAAGTATTGCATTAGCTGCATGTGGTTGCTGTAATGCTTCAGTGGGGGTGAAATCAATGTCCAGCACTCAGTTCTCTGACAAAACTTTCACTGGTGTTCTTTCATCAGCAGAGGTTGCTGGCTGCAAGGTAGGGATCGAAACGGCTGTTAATCTACGTGAACTTTATGGTATAATTACTCGCTGTATTCTTTCCACATTTTCTTTCTTCCTAACTAGTTTAGCAACTTCCTTGCTGATCTGGTACTAAAGCGTAATAGCCTTTTGGTTCTCGGTAACTTTGTTATCCACATCGACACGGAGTCTGACACACATCAAAAATCTCTCCTGCGGTTCTTCGATTCTCTGGGGCTCTCCCAACACATCGCCAGACCACCATACCCAAATGCTGGATATTATCATCTGGAGCGCTGCAGCATCAACTTGGTCATCTCACCGATCAAACAAGGAATACCGGATCTTCACTCCATCTGTTTTCTACTCTGCTCATCTCTTGCATCCACTAGCAGCACAAATCATTCCTACGCGATTTAGCAATCGCCGGTGTATAGCTTAGTTTATTGTGCCATTCGATACCTCGCAGTTTCATTTGTGGTGCTTGACAACTATGTTTTTCTAAGCAGAACCTCGATGAGTTCTAAAGTCGCCTCAGTCAAAAAACTGAGTTTAACGAAAGGACGAGTGTGTCCTTAGATGCGAATGCTTCACGTTGGACCATAAGCTGAGATCAACAACCTGACCAGCACATTACTGCACTGTGGTGCACCTCTGTCACCTGGTTCAGAAAAGTCCTTTGCAGCTCAGTCAAGATGTTAAGCTAGATGAATGAATGAGAACAGGTGTTTAAACAATATCCAAAGTAACTAATAGCCGCTCTACTGGTGTTGCTCCCCCTGGGTTGACCAGGACTGACTTCCTGGATTATTCTTACTCAGAATAGACAATACAGGACTAGGTGCTGAGGCAGTCATTCCCAGTCCTGCTTTGGTGAAGAACCCCAGCCTGGGTGTTGTTTTGCATCATTCCCATCTGTTGGTGAGTGGGCTCTAGCAATGCTGATCATGTCATCTAACACCAGCTCTCTATGCTGAGAATGAGCAAATACACACACGTATAAATACATGTAGTAATATCTGTACCTTATACATACGTTTATATATATCGCCATGTATCTAACACGTATATATTAACACAGACACACACATGTGTATATAAACATGACTGTGAGAATAACAGTATGCTGCACTCATCATTTCTGGGAAATCTTTTTTTTTCCCCACTTAATTTTGTTTAGTTTTTTTAAGTTCTGGGTCAGGAGGACAAACACATATTCAGATAGTAGTTGATGATACTGGATAAAGAAGACCTCATCCTCATGTTTCTGTAGGTTTTTTCCTTTTCCAGGAAATCAGAAAGCTGCGTCTCTGTCGGAATCCTGCTAATGTGTCCCTGCTGGTTCCATTTGCATGCTCAGTCTTTTGTGTGTGTGTGTGTGTGTGTGTGTGTGTGTGTGTGTGGTCGCGCGCGTGTGTGTGCGTATGCAGGGAGGAGAACAAGGCCCAAGTAACCAGTGGGAAGCCATTTGAACACACAGGTCAACAAGGTGAGGCACCACCTTACACCTGCTGCCCCCTGTGCTCCTGTGGACCGCCCATTGGTGGGTGACATGGGAGGGCGGGCAGGAATTAGCACCCCTCCCGTGCTGCTGAGCACATGGCTGGCGGGTGAACAGAGGATGCTCTGGGTGGCCCCGGCCCACAGGAGTGCTGTGGGAACCCAATGCCGAGCCAGCGAGCATTTGGCACCGGGATCGAGGCTGCTGCTTCCTGATTAAGGGTGAATGATTGCCAGCGGGGCGGGGGGCGCGGAGTGGGGTGGTGGTGGGGGGATGGGCGATTTAATTCCGACAGAAAGCCTCAGACATCTCTCAAGGCCTGAGGTGGTCAAACATGGCAGATTTCCATTGGGCCTTCTGGATTTAGTCCTTTTCCTTTAAGAAACTGTTTATATTCATCTCGCATTTGCAAAACAGCCTAAATATTCATAGTATTACACAGACAAACTGCACTCTTCACACAAGTGAGAGACGTGTGCAGCTCTGCAGTGTTTACTGTTTGCCTCATTCGCGCGCTATTGTTTTATGCCCTTTGCAGATATATTTAGATGTAAAGAGAAAAGCTTCCAGCCCTGCAGAGTGTTACGATGTCAAAATGAGCACAATTATAAAAAAAAAATGTTTGGGGCATAAGGTTGAACAGGAAAGGCTGCCATTTACCTCCGAGGCGCGGGCACACAAAAGACTTCCCACATTTCAAAAGTATGAGCATCTGTGTCATTGTTATGCCTGTTGCCTGGTAACTGCCATTTTCATAGACCTTCTGCTCTGAACTTGATGCTGCAAGGGAGAGCCACGCATTTAAGTTTTTTTTTTTTGTTTTTTTTTTTTTTACAGTATAATGTGACGGTGGAATATTCAGATGCAGTCAGGAGATACTTTATGGCGCGTCAAAGAAAAGACGCTTTTCTGCAGTTCAAATTGATTTGCAAAGACAGTGTGCTTCTTGACAAGCGTGAACTCGAAAGGAAGCATGTCGTCCATGTAGTGTTAATATTATATGAAATAATAATATTATATTATATTAATAATGTTGTATTATTATATTATATAGTATAATTCATTCCTTGATTTATGCGCACACACACGCACACACGTGCACACACACACCGTGTTTTTGCAAGTATAAACTTGTAAGAAAGCACACGAGTCCATGTAGTATCAACATTATACGAAATAATTTAGAGAGTTAATTTATGCGCACAGCGTGTTTTTTCTGGAACACGCACTTGATGCAGTGCGCTTTGGCCAAAAAAAATCGACCCAAAAACGAAAAAAAAATTCTGTTTGCCTCATGTATGTAAGTTGTATCCATTTAGTGCTACATGGTTTAATACGGTAATAAGTATTGTTCTTCTGATATGGTAATATTTTGAGCTTTTCTACATGGGCGAATACAGTAAGGATGTAAGAAAGCCGTACACGCTTCTGCTTGTATATGAAGCAGCGTTTTATATTTTATACATTTTTTATATATTTGTTTCAATTATGTCGCAGTGGTGGACCCTTTTAAAGTCTAACAAGACGACGAACACAAAGCTTTTTTTGGTGAAACTGGGGAAAATTGGGGTTTTTGGCTCGGGCTGGAAGAGAATATGATTTTAAAATCATGGAAATAATGGAAATAGCGTGTCGATTTGCACATTTTCGCACAGCGCGGCCTTTTCGGGAACCAAATCGGCACACAGTTTGAGAGACGACTGTTTTGAGATCAAAAAGAGATGCCCCTGTCAAACTTAGTGAAGAACAAATTTTGCTGCCACAATACTTGCACATACTTTGGATAAATTCTCGCAGCGTGAAAACCATATGACATATAACAACATACACGTGCACATTATCTTACAAATATCTGAGTTACATATTTTCTGAGATACTAACACCGAATACAAACACACCAAATTTTATTTGTTTCTTTTTATTTTCTACGTGGTTCTATTTTTATAAAAATGATGTGGTTCAGAGGAAACGGGACCTGCATTTCTGTTTTCCGCCACTGAGGCAGAAAGATGGAGGGAGGGAAAGGCAAAAAGGTAGGAGGAAGGTGAGGGCGAGAAACGGGGAGAGAGGGGTTACAGAGGTAGGTTTTGCACAGCTTTTAGAAACAAGTTTCATTACTTATTATGACTAAACCTTACACTTTTGCAGAACCTACCCAGCGACTTGAGGTACGTGTCTATTGTTATGCTTTTCTCTTACTGTTAGGTAAACAGATTCTGACAAATATGTTTGTGTGATGAATTTGTCCCATCTTTGTAGCCATTAAAATACATTCTGAATTTTAAGCTCAAACACTTAATTCTTTGTTTACACCTTCCTGTCCTTTCTCTCTTCACACTGTTTCATTGTCATTGTGGCACTTGGAGTGCAGAAGTAACACGTGGAGGAACACATTAAATAGGAGCTAGTGATCATTTTGATGTAGATGTAGTTGCTTTTTGTCAATGAAATATTGAATTGAGTTGAATTGAATTGAACTGAGTTTATTTTTATAGAACGCTTCGTCTTGCACAGTGGCTCAGAGCACTGAAGAGTAGTATTAGGACAATGAAACAGAATACAAGAACATAGTGAAGCTGTAGATAAAGGTTAAATGTTAATGAGAACAACTATACAGGGTATAAGTGTAACACGGTCAACCTGCCAGCACCTGAGGAGAGGAAAACAAAAAAAACTCCCAACCAGGAGGTGAGGGAGAAATAAACCTCTGGGAGTCCAAGTGCCGGCAGCTGCCCCGCTCCTAGGCTTCTACACATAGAAAATAGTTCCAGTAGTAATAGCTAACAAAGGTTATACTACTAAGGACAAAGTTGCACAGGACCGTGAAGCTGAATCAAGTGATTCTGAACTGCAGGTGAGCTGATCACATCATCGAGGCAGGGGGTCTTCAGCTCCCAGCAACATGGATTGTTGGTTTCTCCATTGGTCTCATCTGGCCTCAGTAGTGTGGGTCAATAATCTGGCTACGGAAATAAACTGGTGGTGTAGTAGGTGAGCTTGCAAATAATTCTGATTTAGGACCAAACTTCCTGTCAAAGGAAGGTGAAGGAGATGTGCAAAAAATATTTTGTACATGAAAGTGCGTAAGGTTCTCGTTTGATTATAAAAAAGGAAGTAATATCAATAAATATAACCCGGTAAATATAAGACGCAGCCTTCAGAAAGTGCCAGTATCCTTTGAGAGCCCATGCTATATGAAGTAGAAGCAATGTTTATGAAATGGGTGTGGTGGTAGGATATGGATGAAAAGCTGGCAGAACACACATCTTATTGTACACGGCCAGAGTGTATTCCTGTGCATTGAATCCTGGGAAAGGTTTTCTAAGGGTGTGTTTTGAAAACTACTTTAAGAGTGCAATGAGGACATTTGGCAGGAAAAGTTTGTGAACCATTTGGAATTGCCTCGATTTCTGCATAAATGGCTCCCGAAATGCGATCCAGTCTTCAACGACACTTATTTACTTGTTCTTCTGTTTCAGCCACTCTGCTGTTGACTCACTCGTGTTTTGGATAAATCTCATGTAAAGTGACCCACATTCTTTTGACTTTTAAATCACACAAAGATGGTCTCACATTCTGCTGTAGAACCTCATGACACAACTTGGGATTTAGAGGCCCCGTGGTGACTTCAAGCCATCTACACTCTAAGGCAGCAAAACAGCCCCACACCATTGTACTCCTTCCACCATATTACATAGTTGGCCTGAGGTTTTGGTTTCTGTATGGAATTTTTGGTTTTCTCCAAATATATCATTGCATACATGTACCAAAAAGTTGCCATATCTGATAAGTTGCCGTTATCAGAACATTGTACTGTGGAACATCCAAGTGGTCTTCAGCAAACTTGCGCTTCAGTGTAAAGTTCAGCAAGTCTTCTAAGGCCCTCTGAACTCTGCTACATGGCACTTCGGTGAATTCTGTTACGAAGAGCTGGTTATCTTTTTTTATACAGCACGACAGGTCAATCCCACACCTGTGAAAGGTTTGGAATATCTGACTCCAATTACCCTCTTTTAAAGATGCCATTTTATTCAAGGTTCACATATCATCAATTTCCATCAATGAGCTTGATTGTTCAAACCATTTGGTCAGTATTTATTACGTATGTATTTATTATGATGACTTAGATGAAAATCACACCACGTTTTAGGAGCCAGTTGCGTACAAGTCCACATAATTCCAAAAGGTTCTGAAACTTTTTCTGACATCTGCAGCTGGTCTGAGCCATGTGCATAATTTGAAATTTGGCTAATTTAATAAACACAGGGACAACATTCAAACTCCACAGACCCCTCAGTGGATTCAAACCTATGCCAGACCACAGTGTACAGGAGACCTGAGGCATACCAGTGCAACCCACGGTGCCACCATGCCGCTGGAAGAAAAACGTGCAAAGCAAAAATTACATTCAAGTAGTCCATCACTTAGAAATATCGGAAATAAATTATTTGCCAAACTTGCATTTTCTAAACAGCTTCACTGTCAAGTGAAACAGAAGTTCTTAAAACATACAGTTAAAGACACGCGTGCCGTTTTTGTGCCATGTTACGCATTCGTAAGTGTGTATTTGTTATTGTTTTTTAAACAGCCAAACATTCACATTTTGCAGTTGTGATGCTTATTTTATTTATTTCATCAAATTTATTCTCAGATATGTATATGTCGTCATTTCTCAACTGTTGTACCAGCTTGGATTGGGCCTGGCTCCCAACAGCACAGTTAGCGCACAAGTGTCTAGTACTGGTTTGTTCTCTAACTCTAACCTTCACACTACAGTTTGCAGTCACTGCAATGCCTTTCATAGTCAAAAATCTTATATTGCACAGTTCACTACCTGTAAGCAGAAATTATTATTCATCTATTTATTTTCATTAACCGATTTTCCTGGTCATGATCTCGGTGGTCCAGAGCTTATCCAGGCACAAGGCTAAGGGGGGGGGGGTATATCCTGGATGGGACACCAACCATTGCAGGGTAGCAATGTACACCAACATCATTCACCTGCGTACACTATGGGCAAATTATAGATACCGCTTAGGATGGAACACATGTTTGGACCGTGGGAGGAACCTAGAACAACCAGTGGAAGCCCATGCAGACTTGGGAGGACCACGAAAACTCCACACAGACTAAGATGGAGTCAAAGCCATGAACAAACAGTCAAAGCACTATGAGGCAACAGGAATACCCAGTGCGCCGGCGTCGTAAGTCGTGCGTAAACAAATAATAAAAGTGTCACATATGGTCACTGAGATCGTTGTTTGTGCTCCCTGGCACACCTAGCAGGGCCTTCCGCTGGCAGCAGTTAAAAATCTTTAATAATCCCAGCGATGCAGAAACTAAGATTGTTGCATATTTTGTGGGGGGAAAAAAAAGCATCTGTGCGAGAGCGAGTAGCTGGCTCTGTCAGAGGTTCATCCTCGCAGACGTATTTCGACAACAAACTCGACACTTTAGCGCGAGCGCGAGCGCGGGGCTCCTTGACAGCCGCCGCAGCCCGCAAGACGAGATGGTGCTGCCTTTGATCCCGGATCGTGTCCTTGCCGCACCGCTAATGACAGCGCTGATGGGGGGGAGAGGGGGAGGGAGAAGGAGAAGGAGAAGGAGACACCGAGAGAGAGCGAGATAGATGCCTGTTGGCAGAAGCGTCCCTGGTCCCCGATGCCAGCGGTGCTTTGTCATGCGGTCAATGACTGTGCTGATTTGTGGCCTCACTCCCTGCAAACCGTATAATTAAACAGGCCAGCAGTCAACTGTGCACCACATACATTCCTAAACAGTTTCTCCCAGCATGCTGGCTAGAAATGTGAAAATATGGAATACATATATACATGTATATGGGGATCACATCCAAATTTCCCTTTTCCAAATGGCAGACCCTTTTCCCAAAAGGAACATGGAACGGCTATTCAAATAATTAGCTGACATTGTTGTCCAAAGTGACTTTCAGTGATTTACCTGCTCAGACAGCTTGTTCATGTTCGGGGTGTCAGTTAAGGGTAAGTGCCTCGATCAGGGGTTGTGCAGTAAGAGGTGGGAAACAAACCCGTGTTTTTACATCTAAAGACGGCAGCGGGAACCTGAACTGACACAGCAGAAGTTACCCTTCTGTATGAATGGTATAAATTTGGTATAAATGGGAAAATTGTAGTGCTTTTAAACATTTTCCTAGTTAAAAGACTGGTACAGCATGTAAAACAGACCTCACAAGAAGGCAGATTTAGCATCAGAATATTGACCTGTGAAGCCAAAGGATTATTGGAGCAGTTGTGCAAATTGCACAAACCAAACCCTGTGACAATAAAACTATTATCTAACTGCAGCTGAAAAAGAGCGGAAGCGTGTGTTTACTGCAGATGGCAGCTGTGTGTGTGTGTGTGTGTGTGTGTGTGTGTGTGTGTGTGTGTGTTTCAGGCACGGCTGTGTTCTCAGGGCAGCTGCATATTGCGTATCTCAGCCAAGAGCTGTGTGAGGTGGGTGTGCAGATTGGAGACGCAGAGCTGACGTTAGCCCCCCCCACCCCCCCAGCCTGCCCCCAACAGCACTGACATTAAAACTAGAGCTTCCCTTGCAGAAAAGGGGGAGAATCAGTACCTACTGAATACATGTTGAGTGCAACCCAGCTGCAGTAAAAAAAGATCTCACTGCAGACTTTACCTTCACATTTATGTCATTTATAAAAATCCTGAAGGTAAACGTTATACACACACACACACACACACACACACACACACACACCACGTTTCAAGTCTTGCTTCTAGATGTACTACCCCTGCTCAAAATAGCTGTCCTGAGTTGGTACAGTAAAAATTACCCTGCTCTATAAACACGTAGACAATCATATGCGGTATAAGGTAGAAAGTCACTCCGGAGGAGCAGACAATCCACAAAAAATAAATAAATAAATGAATTTATAAGTCATTTACAAACTACCATTACTACTACTACTACTCCATCTACTAGTATTACTACTACTACTAATAATAATAATAATATGGTAAAATCACGGTCCTTTCACCTCTAGTTATCTGCATTTTTACTTTGGAGTTACAGCTGTTAGAGAGTCGCGTAAAAATTTCCTTGAGGTTTATAAGCTTATTTGTAAACGTGTTTTCGCAAATGAACAACCTCCGCAACATGAAGAGAGACGTGATTTTGCATACGGGACGGTCGCGTTCATCTGAAAATGAGTTTATTCAACTGTCGCATTTATCCGATGAACACCCGCAAGATATGTTTTTTGTTGAGACAATACCGCGGCGCACCGGAGGTCCGGCGATTCGCCGATGAACCGCGCGCCGTGGAAACGGCACGGCGTCAGCCGTCGCGCATCTGATCCGCACCTGTAGCCGCGAGGGATCTGATCCGGATTCCCAGTGCGTGTAATCTGACCCGCTCGTGCCCTCCAGACCTGTGGGCCAGGTCACAGGCCGGGGACGGTGGGGATGATTAGCTTCATAGGGTCACCAGGCCATTTATCGCTTAATTTGACCAGTTATTACACCTAATGACCGTGGTGACCACGAACTCCAGTTCAATTAGGAAAATAATTGCCGCAATAAAGTGTTTAAGCGCTGAGGTGTAATGAAAACCCGCACACGCCGCAGGCCTCCAGGAGAGGGAATGAAGTCTAATGAACTGCCGTCATAGAGGAACCGAACGTGAACATATGGACCGGAGGGAAACACCGACGCGAACGCTGGTACCTCTGGCACGCGGCAAACCTGAGTCGAGCGGGCGGCGACGTGTCCGACCGCAGCCGCCCTTCGCCTCCTGTGCAGAAGATCTCGTGTGACGTAAAACCTTGTGAACGCGTGATTCATTTGTACTTCGCCGGGTGGCGTGCTCCGGTTTCTGTTGTTTTTGATAAATGGTCGTCCGCGGGTGCCGATTTAACTAAGAGAGCGCAGATTTAAATATTAAATTTGATGAAAAATCCATCCGCTGAAATCTTGTGAAGAACCGCACCAGCTTCTTTTAGCGTTAATATTTTTTCTAGCTGTCCCTTCCAGTTGAAGTAAGGGTCAAAAAAAAAAAAAAAAATAAAAATATATATTTTCCGCAAGACTATTCTTGTTTACTAACCAAAGGAGTGCATTTTGTTGTCGTATGTGCCCGAAGCTCCCACTGTAAAATGCATATTCATCTGCATAATGACCCATTTGAACTCAGGACACAGTTTGGGACCTATTGGACAATAGTACTAGATGACACCTTTTAAAAACTGTTCTCCTAGCTTTATATCTGTGACTGTCTTTACAATTCCTCTGCGTGCTTGCAGTGTCTTCTACGCCGCTTTGACGTAGTCTTGCTACCTTTTTTTTTTTTACAGTAGCCCTGTTTTGCTCAGTATATTATCAATATTGATAGATACATTATCAATATATAACCAGTGCACTGGTATATGTCTAATCCTTTTGTGTAAACCTATTATTATTATTATTATTATTACACCAAAAATAACACCATTATTTAAAAACAACATGATACGCAGCCTGGCCCACATCTCTGGGGCAAACTGAAAGCAGTTGAGTGGAGCCGGTGGCCGAGGCCGTGGGTTACTCTTGCATAACTGCAGTCGGCGTAAATGAGGCACAAATAAGTGCCCACCTGGGAGGCAACCGGGGGTAAGTCGGTGATTACTCAGACAGCGGCTGCTGTTACTGCAAACTACAGGAGGACCTAAGGGAAGCCTGGTGTGCTGCGTACATCTGCTGCGCCGTATCACTGGTCCTGAATCCTCGCGTTCTTCAACTTATTGCGGACTATACCACGACTACATACGTAAATAATATGTATGTGCATAACTATGTTACTGATATCGCAACATGAATGGGAAAAAATGTGAACGGTTTAAATAACGCTGCGACTGTTGCGTTGAAGACGTGGGAAGGACGTGGCAGCGAACTGAACTTGTTAGATATGATTAATGAAGCCTAATAAGAGAAACTGTTGTTTGTCACAAAACACGCAGAACTGGCAGTTGTTCATTTTGGGGGCTTTCTGTGGAAAAAAAAAAACAAAAAAAAAAACAAAACACTGATTTATTTTGGGGAGGTTTGTCTTTAAAGAAGCTTTATATTATTTACCAACTTATGCCAGCAAATTTTGCAGTACCGCTAAAGACCAGGAATCTTGAAGTTGCTGCAGAAGGAGGTGGAATACAAACCTGCATCTTTTGCGTCCAAAGGTGGTGGTTCTAGGGTTGTGTTTAATGCAGAATCTTCAGAATCTTCTGTGTCTGAAATAATCGAGTTTAGAGTCTATTGATCATTTTAGAAGTACCTTTTTCACTGTCGCCACGTTTTTGAGAAAGGATTACATACGCACGCTTTTATCCCGCGTATTCTGCACAGATCTCTAGTATTAAAATATTTGATTTCAGCAGCGTGTGAAAACAATGCGTTTAAACGTCCGATTGCAAATGAAATGCAGTTGTAAGGTATACAGGCTAGCAGAATGTCGAGAAATCCTGAGCAACCCTGGCATATGTCCCATTTCTATAAGAAGCTCTTAGAAACAAATAAAGCACAGTCCTTTGATGGTCACGAATGGAACGGACTGCCTGTTAGATGCACGACAAAGTCTAAATTTAGGGAAACATATTCAACAAACACATTATTTCATGATGAAAACAGACAGGGTAATGAAATATTTAAGGTTGCCATAGGTCTCTTTCAGGCTAATGTCACACCGTGCTTTTGTTTTTTAACATTTAATGTTCGAAATATTATAGACTAATAAACAAGTACATTTTTTGTTTTGAATGTATTATTGTAGCGGGCAGCCTATGTAGGGTGTAGTTTCATAGCTTTGTGTCCAACGATTCCCAGATGGCCAGGATAAAGCAGCTCACGATGATGGATGGAGGGATGGCTGGATGGACAGATAGATGGATGGATATTACTGTACTTGAGTCTACACGGCACCACTGTGTCCATTAGCTTTAAAGTTCTTGCACCATTTGGTCATGTAAACTGATGTGTTAGCATCCGGTAAAATAACAACGATGCATGCTTGGCGTCCGAAACGTGTTTCTATTTTATTTATATAAAGGTATAAAGTGGGAATCCTACACCCAAAATAACACCAAAAATGTGTAGAGTAGCGAAAAATAAAGACCCGTGGAATAAGTTATGACTGTTTTTGACATGTGAGGATTTTCAAAAATAAGCTGTCAAGTTACAAATTTGCCCCCTTTTGCCCGTAGTCTGCACAACAGCCAAAGATCCAGTAAAGATAGATTGGAACGTGCATAATTTCAAATTATTAAATAAAAATCTAAGGAGAGCGATTGAGTCGAATGGAACCTTTACAAACAACTAAGCGGATGATTTATGGACAAGTTTACTTAATCTGCACCCTGTGGCGAGATGATAAAATAAACAGGAACGAAAGTAAAAACGGGAGAATACCGCTGGTGTTGCGACTATGCCGCATGCGCGTTTTTAAATTTTTAAAATATTGCAGCTAAATTTAAATTTTAAAAGCTTACCAAAGCCAAAAAGTAAATAAATAAAGATGGAGGTAGCTAGATCCATCTGTGCGTCTCTTTGTCCGTCTGTCGGTCAGTCCGTCGTCTGAGTTAAACAGTGAAAATACGGTGCGTAGTATAAAATGTGTTTTCCTGTCTGTAGTTCTGGAAATGAAAGAAATTGCATTTGGTGAAATGTCTTTTTGCCACGCTTTCACAGTGACTAGTGCTGGTGCTTCAGCGCTTCGCAGCTGTCGGTTCTCATCTACCTGGGACTGCGCGTGGTTTGCTTCTTCTCACCAGGCTTCCACGCGTTTCCTCAGGAGGACTCTGGAGTGGACAAGAGTTTCTAATTCACTGATGGAGGAGTGGATGAAAAGACTGATGTTTATGATGGCGGTTATGCCGATAATGATCGATGTCTTAGCCTTTGCTTAGTACTGAAGACAATACCCAGGTCTGGTGACCAGCTGCACTCCTTTGAACCTACTCTCAAGGATCTACTCCTCCTAACTTGATGTAAATCAGCTGTACGTGGAAGCATGCAAAAGCATCTTCTCTGGGGAGCCTTCCTGTTTAAAACATTCCACGCTCACTTAAATCACGCTGCTTAGTTTCGTTCGGCGTTGGTCGAAGGAGAAAGGACTTTGAATAATAAATCACCTTCGTGACGCTGACTGCTCATTTCTTGTCAGAAAGTCATAAAATATTCCTCCTCAGTAAGGCATCCTTTCATATAACCCATCCTACTTTCCTTTCTGTATTTTTAATGACACTAGAACTGCCTGTTGTTAATAAACCTGGCTTCTGAAGTGTATTCAGACGTAGGTGCTAACACTTGACGCTTGAGTTCGTGAACTACGTACCTGCGACGTGTCAGACGTCCTGATCTTCAAGAAGTAAACTCAGCCCTCATGTAATGGGTCCCATACAGTGCAACCACACAGGCCTGCAGTAAACCCTACACCAGCGATTCCCGACAGCACAACTCCTGTACCTGCTTATCAGTTCAGCGCAGCCATTCAACACAACAACAAAGAAAACACGGAGCAAAACACTCACGGGAACATTTAAGAAAATGAAAGTGACTTACAACAATTTGCTGGAACACGGCAGCATTATTACAGACATTTCTTACATTTGCATATGTATTCATCCAGCGGAACCGTTTCACCAAAGTGAAATAAAATGGTTTCCAGTCCTGTTTTGTTGATAAACATGACTTGTAGCACATGCAATCCGCTAACCTGCGGCCCTCCAGATCCACCTTAACCTTCAGTGACCTTGGATGACTACAAGATTAGTGATATATGGCCTTTCCTGGTAGAGCAGTACATGGTTCCTCAGCACTGCGTATAGCCATTTCGACTTGAGTTTTTCTATTAGATTACCTCTTAAATAATTCTACAATTTAGTATATAAAACATATAATCTGTTGAACATCTGCTTTAATCGTGGCTGCACAACAAGAAGCCTTCAGCACCAGGTGGAAACAGAGCTACTACATCAGGCAAGACCCCAGGTGCAGCGAAGCCCCTGAGATAATCCAGCACCAAGTAGCAGCTGCAAGAAGCAGGAGGGGACAGTGTACACTTAGAGGCCGGAACCTCTGCAAGGAATATGGCCTGGACGCTCCCAAGTCTAAATGGGAAGCACCGCAGAGGAAGAACAACAGAGCCAAGATCCTGGGGGACTTCCTCATCCAGACTGATAAACAGGTACTGACTAACCATTAAGATATAGTGGCAACAGGTAAAGAGGAGAAAACAGCAATGGTGACAGAAAGAAACATCAGGAAGGTAGACTCGATGGTGACAGGAGCACTTGGGGCGGTGACCCCTAAATTGGAGGAGGGGGCTCCATCAGATCCCAGGTATGACAACATCAGTCTTAGTCCAGAAGAGTGCAGTCCTAGGAATAGCAAAAAAACTGCGCCTCACCCTCAAACTGCCAGACCTCAGGTAGGAGCCGTGAGTCCCCTGAGAAAGTTAGCCTGGGTGAGAACTGAAATTTTATTTACATATATTTTTATGTTTATATTTATATAAATATGACATACAGATGATATATAAAGGTTAATTAACATTTTTCAATAATTTTAAAATCCCCTTATATGGTGCTACATAAATCATAAGGGCACAAAAACCAGTAACATGCAAGACTGTTATGTATAAAAGGGCCTTGTTTTACCTCTTCAGCAATGCCACACATTATTCAAGCTAAAATAACACTAATACAGAATATCTACAAAAAAGCAATCCCTGACCGTTTTACCCTGAGAAGGGGCTCGGTGATCCAGAGCCTATCCTGGAGACGCAGACATAGAACTGCCGCTGGATGGGAATAAAAATACAATAGAGAATTATAATCGTGTTTTCACGCTGCATTGTTATTGTCACTTTCATTTCTAAATTAGTTTTCTTTCGCCTTTTTCAGCACCACCAGCACGCTTACTTTTTTCCTTGCTGGCCACCGTGAACAAAATGACACCTGAACGCAATCGCGAATTAAAATTTCTGTGAATAAAACCTTGGCTCGGCACACACATATACCTTTATTCATTTAGCAGGCGTTGACTTACACAATAAGTGATTTACACCTGCATGGACTTACAATAGTTGTCCTGCACACCTTATTATAAAGTTTGAGTCCCGGCAATCGGTCGCATTGTTTAACGCTGTACAATAACTCCTGCTGGCCGCACTACCGCAAAACACCGTATTCTCTATTGACTCGGTGTTTAGGTGTCTGTCAGCAACTGTGCTTTATTTACTTACGGCCTCATCCTCTCATCATTCAAGAAGAATCTCAAAACGCTCCTCTTTCTAATTCACTTCTCTCCAGATCTCTCGTCCGTGCCATAAACTTTCACTACATCATCACGTCGTCTGTCCAAAAAATGTGCTCCCTATCAATTCTGCATGCGGCGCCTGGTGTGATGTGCGCCGAGGAAAACAGGGCCGCTGGACTCAGCGACTGTATTTTGAGAATGGAGAGTCTGTGTTTGTGCCTCCCTGTCTGTTAGTGAAATGTAGATTTGTTTACCAAGGGACATTTCCTTTTTAGCATGGTTGCACACACACACACACACACACACACACACACACTTTTCAGGCTGTTCACCTGAAAGAACCGTGGGGGAGATCTGGAGCACATGGAGGAAGAACATGGGGAGAACATACAAACTCCACGCAGACTAAGCCAGATTCAGACCTATGCCTGAACCCCCCCCCCCCAGGAGACGTGAGGTGACAGCACTAGGTGCTGCTCTAGCATGCCACCCTCGTGAAGAATATGAGACGGAAACTAAGATC
The DNA here is from genome assembly GCA_900497675.1 of Arapaima gigas. NCBI lineage: Eukaryota > Metazoa > Chordata > Actinopteri > Osteoglossiformes > Osteoglossidae > Arapaima > Arapaima gigas. Next base: position 284,735 of record UFQX01000124.1, on the reverse strand, counting down.
ATAAAATGAAGCCTTCATCAGAAAGAATATTTTATGACATATATCAACTTGTAACAAAAATTATTCAAATTCTCTATGAAAAATACTGTGAATTAAACATAAAATTAAGCATTATGCTCTATACTCAGCAGTCGGATTAGCTATACCTGATGAGACCCTCTTTTGTCTTCAGATCAGCAATAAGTCAGCAAGATGCTGGACACTTTCCACAGCTTCACATAACTTTTGGCTCATTCTGTTAACATTACATTCCACCTCATTGCAGAGGTTCTCTGTCGGCTTGAGAGGTGAGTAATGTACAGGCCACTGGGGTAAAAAGACACTGTCATGTCTGTGGAATCATCTTGGGATGATGTGTGCTGTATGAAATGGCACAATATTCTGCTGGGAGGATCAGTTTGAGAAGGGCTGGGCTGGCCAAGAAGGAGTGCACCTGGTCAGCAATGACATTTTGGCACTTTGTGGCATTCACATTATGTTCATTTGGTGCTTGAAGTCCTAAGCTGTGCCAGAAAGATCTGCACCACAACATTGTACTACCACCATCTGACACAAAGCAGGATAACTCCACGGATTCATACCGATTTATGATCTTGCCGTGAAAAGGTTGCAGCATAAATTGGAGTTTGACTGCCCAGCCACCATTTTTCCTGTCGTCAAAGCTCCAGTTTTGGTGACTTCGTGTCTACTCGATTCTCATCTCCTTGTCCTCAGCTTACAGAAGGTGCACCTGGTATGGTCTTCTGCTGCTACAGCTCTCCTAAGGTCAAGGTGAAATTATTTGCTTACTTAGCAAGTCCTGAAATTCTCCTCTGACCTCTCTCATCACTAACTGGATTTGCCCATCGCATAATGTTCTGCAAACTCTTGACACCACAGAGTGCAAAAAGCGGGTGACTGCTTCTGAGATGGTGGAGTGAGTGTGCTAGTACCAAAGGTCATGGCAAATTCACCATCAAACTCACTTAAATCACATTTCTTGTCCTTTCAAAATATCATTTGAACAGTAACAGAGCCACTTCACTCTGTTCTGCATCTTTAATATACCAACACAACACAACGTGACTCACTTACCGTGTGGGCAGTCTGGATGTTTACCTAAAACCTAAAAATGCTCAGGTTTGCCGACTAAAGCGGATACTCAGTGAATATTTTCAGACAAAATGTGACTAAAAGCGTTTATTTTCGTTTCTCCAGTGTTCTTGACTGTTGACTTGGAAATAGTACTATATGCCGAGCAGCGAAACGTCTGCGTACTCGAAAGCCGATTTTATCGTTCGATTCTTGCTGTGTGGTGCTGCATATCTTCCTGTGAAGTGTTCGTGGCACATATTGTGACGTGTGCCGGTCCGCCAGCCATCATGCCAGAGCTACCAGGTGGGTTTGAGAAAGTAGAACGCTTAACACACACACACACACAAAAAAAAAAAAAACGCAGAAAAGCCCATGTTGCGGGGTCCAGAAGTCTCCAGTGTAAGTCACTAAGAGTTGTCAGAAATCCCTTAAATGATTTTTCTTCACATTGGAAAAATAATACCTTTTAGTCCAGTTAAGTAATATTTTAACACTCATACCCCGGTAAATGATAAGACACTCTACACAAATACTTTTGGTACGAATGTGAACATTTTAATGAAGAATATCGAGCGACTTGCATAAGATGCCTGAGTAAATAGGAGGGTTTTTTTCGAGTATTACGAGTATTACGACATAAACGTATATGTCTTTACAACTGCTGTGAACAAAACAGATTAATAGTGGTGATGGGGATGCAGTGAAACACTGGAAAAGAGAAGTCATTCATCGTCTAAGACAAATCGGAGCGGCGAGTCTTGAGATGTCCCGGGCCAAAACCGCACGCTATTTATCCAAAGTAACTCTTGGAGTGAAGCTGTCTGATTCTCCAGGAACCTCCCCCCTCCTATTCTATTCTGTGGGTTTGAAGGTAAGTTCAAATCTGGCTCATCCTATGTGGCTTGCAAGGTCTCTCTGTGCTCATGTGGGTGTCCTCTCACAGTCCAAAAACATTTTTGAGGTGAATTGGTGACTTTAAAATCTGCTTAGTGTGTGTGAATGTATGTGCAATTGCCCGTGGATGGACTGACACTCCATCCAGAGTGTACCCTGCCTTGTACCTATGCTTCAGGGACAGACCCCCCATAATCCTGCATTGGAAAAGCTGGTGAAGATGAATGGATACATTCGATCAAGGATATTATAATAAGAGTGGGATTCAAACCCAGGTCCATTAGCTGGAAGGTGACAGTTCCACCAAATGCCGATTGTGCGCCTTTGATAACCTCCGCACATAAGTCAACTAAGCTAAACTATCTAAACACACAGATGGGTGTCATGCTCTAAACTGTCAAGCTCATGAAGAGTCCAAGCCACTTATAATGTAAGTTTGTTGTTATTTGTTCATTGCTTTTGAACCGAAAGGTGCTGAATGCTGTATGGCAACTAAATAAATACATATATAATTTTTTCAAGCACTTCTGTGTTTGTCCGGTGTATTTCTTTTCATTCCAGTCGCCGTAGCCTCTGATTTTCTATGAAATGGATTTAACACAGGTCACGATCAACTGCGACGCGATCACTTGTCTGCAAAACCAGTTGTTGGAAGGCAGCAAGCAATGGGATCTATTTTGAAGCAAATTTGAAAAGTGTGACCTCTGTGCCGTTACGTCGGTGGCATTTCTAAATTATAATATTTTTTTCCCTCCTCTCGGTTTCAGGGATCCCCAGGGACACACGACCAATCGATGCCTCAGGATTTATAATCGTCCGACTCATAGACCTTCAAAGATTTATTCCTCCTCCCCACACCCCACTCGTGTAAAACCCCGTAACCTTCGTCCGAGGGCACATATATAATTTTTCTGTACCTGCTTTTAAATGCACTGCCACCCTTTCCTGGGCTGTCGCACTGCATCAAAGGCCTACCGATAACTTCCAGCCCGTCTGCCTCATCGGGAAATGGTTCTGACGTGCGCTCACACCCGACTCCCTCCATGCCTGTACGCATGGGGACGGGGAGGGCGGAAAAAAAAAAAAAAAAAAACGGCCGATGGTAAATAAATAATGAATATAACTAGGCAGTGTGCCCCTCCTCCCCCCCCCGTCTCACTCCGCTTCCTCGCCGTGGCTCAGAGTGATCGCGGGCAAAAAAAAAAAAACGTGGCTCTTCTGCAGAAGGTGGAGCGTGAGCGCTTCTGAAGGGACCTGTTTTTTCGAGGGTCGGGATTATTAATTATAACGTGTCACTGTGTCACACCTGCTTTAAATCTGAGACCAGGTGGTCAAATCGAAGATGGCGTCGCCACTGAGCGTCGATGCTACTGCCAGGATTTGAATCTTTCAGAAAAATAAATTTCACCCGCACGTAACCGGACGTTGGGCGACCAGATGTCGTGATGCTCGCACTCCGGGGCAGCAGAATATAATTTTTTGAGCGCATTTTCCAAAATTTTCAATAAAAAAAAACACACGTTTGGAAAAATCAGCAGGCGGAAACTGTTTAAAAGAAATATTTCAACATTAGAAGTGATTTACTTGTGCAAAATGGTACCATTAATTCAGGTTCGGCAAACTAGCGCTGTACACGCTAGGCCATCGCTGGTTGTTGTATTTTGTCAAATGCTGGGGTTTGTTGCATTTTGCTCAATTAAAACAAGTAAACTATCAAGCAGAAATAATTTTTAAAAATTAGGGATGACAGATCAACAGCATGTTTGAATCCCCCTGCCCTGTATAGTCATGTGAGGACATTTATTTTCTATTCTCTATTGTACGGCACCTGAAAAAAAAATAAAAATTGCTTGGCAGCAGCAATGGGCTCACCGCAGAGGAAAACTATGAATATATGACACATGTAGTATATATCAGAATATAATTGGTCTAGGAATTAAAGATGCAGTCAGGTGAGGGATACGGACAAGTCGATCGGGGAATTTACGGATAAAGACTACGCGATATTCCGGGGATTTATTAGCACGGAGGTAAAACGTGGTAAAAAGGTTTGCAAATTCCAAATAATGCAACCTTATGCATTTAGTTAAGCCGACTGATAAACGTTCCCTCTTTATTTTAATAAACTACTGTTGCACCGCTTGTTTCGCGGGCGTGATCAACCGGATGTTAGCCACCTCACCTGTGCTGTAAAACCTGCAACATCCTTGACTCAAATGATTATGTGTTTATTCCAAATACTCTGAGGCTGGAAGCTGAGCCCCGGAGCCGTGGCGGTAAATCCCCGCTGTAGGTTTTAACAATGTGGTGTTAATGCGGTTAATGTGGCTCCTGCGAGGCCTCCCTCGCTCTGACACGAGCGCACTTCCCACGCGCGTCGCCAATTAGGCCCAACCTGAACCCGGTCCCTGACAGCGGATTTGGGCACGCGCTGCTGCAATCCTCGGTGGGATTTACTGCGGATGCTGCTGCGTCCCCCACCCCCTCGCTTCGGTGCACGGACCAGGCGTGTTGACAGCACCGGAGGGCACGCAGAGCACACACTGATTCATGGGGGAGTGACGAGGATGTCAACGCAGCTGTGAACCTGACCCTGCATAACCTGCAAGCAACATCTGTGCAGCATCTGAGCGTGTGTGTTTATTACAGCTCATACATGACCACGGTAATGGGGGGGGCGAGTGGGACGGAGCGATGCGACAGAATGGTCGTTCCTATCATAAACCCGGTTTTAAAAATACACTTAAAGAACAATAATTTGCACACGATAAGTTACCTCGTTGTGCACAAATAAAAGGTTTTGTTCTAACAAACCACAGTAAAACACGACCAAATAAGACAGTGTTACGGACATTGTGCGCTTGGTAAGACTCCCTCTGCGAAAGCGTTTATAATAATATTTTTATATCACTATTAGAAGCTTTGTGGAAATAAATCAGTTCAGATATAGAAATGAAGTGATCTAAAAAAAGAGTTTGCAGTTTTTTCCTTAAAAATAGGGAAAATATTTTAATGTTCTGAGGTATTTGACTGTCTGGTCAAATACATAATAACTACAGTTTTTAAGTCCTGTGAAACGGATATGGAACAAATGTAAAACTCCTTGTGCTTTTATCAGTTTTGAACGCTACCCCAGAAATGAACGGCAGAGGGAAGGTGGGGGTTGTGAAGCGATGGGAAGGGGATACAGGCCTTTCCATTGACTCCAATCCATCCATCAACTGATCCCCCGACGCACGGAACAACTCCTAAACGCTGGCGGATTTGGCCCAGATGTGGTCTTTCCAGGCGGGCTTGGAAAAGCCGTCAAGTGTCGGGGGGGGGGCTCGACTCTTGGACCTACAAAAAGCACCTGGCCAAGCAAGCGTGGCCGCTTGCTGTCCTGAAACGTGACGTCTGTTTGCACGTGTGACAAACAAAAATCTCAGACGCTGCTGGCGTCAACTCCTTTTTTTGGTCATCTTTTTTATTGAACACGGAAAAAGCATCACAACAACAATATACAAATCCTTAATAACCTTTAAAACCAAAACACATTTACACATGCAACAGGGTTTAGGACTATGAGTAAATTATTGAATTCATTACTGAGCTGGAATGCTTAGGTTTAAATCAGTTTACAATATTTATGATAATTCATCGGATTTTGTGCAGTGGACAAAAAAGCGCATACAGTCCCCAATTTCAGGATATCCTGTCACACGCCGATAGTGTAGGGCATCATTTAGAAAATGCAAAAATTTCAATAGTTTCATGTAAATAAAATTCCTTTACCAGTATTTCTACCTACCTTTCTGACAGCTGTAAACAACAAGGGAAAAAAACAAAAAAAAAAACAGAAATCCTCAAAGAACTATCGTCCATGTCACGTGGTCATTAAGAAACGTTTATAGCCATTAAATCATCCAAAGCAGAATTATGACACATTCTTCTAAAGGTTCCCTCATCGTGTATGGCTGATGGATTTAAACAAGATTCCAGTGTCTTAACAAGATTTGGACATACAAACAAAATATATCGTACCGTTAAGCTCGTGTTAGTCCCGATCTATGGGAAAAAAAGGGATTGTTACGCCCTCTCGGCAACATGGCAGCGGACTACCCAAGACAAAGCACGCCGTCGTGCGACGCGCAAAGTCCTTAGAAAAAATATACAAAGTGGACCACCGCACGGGACATCCCATTTCACACGGTCCGTTCGTGAAGGGTGAAGACGTGCTCTTGCCATCCGCGTACTCAAAAGACGGGAGCAAAGTGTGCGCACGCGTGTTCGTGTGCGTGTGTGGCCTTGTGCGTCTGCGTGCGCAAAAATCTCAAATCAACCGGTGAAGTGAAGCGCAGCTGGGCTGGAGATAGTGAGTTGGAGACTAGTTAGGCTATTTCTACTAAGATGAGTAACAAGATTATTGCTCCAGATTTATAGTGTATCATGTCGTGGTTACATGTTGATGCGTGTGGCCTCTGCGTTTCGGGTTCTCTGCCATGATTGTCTTTTTGAGTCCGTTACAGATGACTGTTGTCCGTACAGTCACGACACTGAAACACACTGATCAACACCAAAATTTACAGCATGATACTGTCAAAAGGTACATTGTTACATGGGAAAAGGAAATTACAGAGTTAATCCGACACCGCTAGATTTTTCTTTTACTTCGTTCCTCCTCCCGAGACGCAGGTTCAGCTGCGGCGGCTGCTCTAGTGCCATACGCCGTGAGCCAGCGTGTTACCTGACTTCAAGCTTTACAACGCCATCGCCGCCGTAGGAATCAGAAGAACCACCGGAAGGCTTCGCCGCCGCTCACCGGCGTCCTCTGTTGGGGGATGAAACAGGTGAGAAAGAGACCTTTTAGGGAACACAGCGCAACGTTCAGTCAGTTCACATTTCCACCTTCTTGTACATTTTCACAAATGTAACCGAGGGAAAGACATATATCCTAAATGAAACATAAAAATAATAAATAATAACTACACTGGACCCTTGCTGTTCGGTCTCTTGAGAACCGGCTTTTCGGTTAGGTTCAGATTATTAATACCACGTACTCTTAATCGATCTGGATTTTTATTTATCCGGTGAGCAATATCCAGTCTAGGCCCGCGACATTTAGCACGATAAATTGCCCGGATCTGAAAACCGAAGGGATGCTCTAAAAATTGTCCTGTTATATAAACAGCTCAACCAGGTTACGTAGCTTAGCGGCCTACCCTACCGCTAGCCCATATTCTCATTTATGATTGTTCAGATAATAATAATAATAATAATAATAATAATAATAATAATAATTTTAAAAGCCACGCAAGTCGAAAAGATGTGAGCTTATCTAACACCAACTGTATTTGTACCAGAAGTAAAAGTCAAGGCAAGAAAGAAAACAAGAAGTCCATATGTGAGAAACTATTTTTATAGCGTTAAAAAGGCAAACTTCTTGTCTACATTGTTCCCTTTATCGTGCCATTTGTGCTGATTCATTACATTATAATTTTTACAGGCCCAAACCCAAATATTTGCTGTATTACTGGAATGCATCTGCAACAGGTGTTGCATTGTATTTGCTGCCAAATAAGACCCAGTTTCAAAATGAATAATATTGGACAGAGTCAATAAAGCAACGGGCAAAATAATGTTTAAAATGAAAAACATACAAATAATCGTGAAACAAGGGTCCTGAATTTAAAACGATCCCAAACACCTATTTCTTTTAAGCACACCTCGTATGAAGCCACGGTTCCCAACGGTAAAACAAGGCTCCTCAGACCGGAACCCGCAACCATTTCAACCACTTAGATTATTTATGAATCTGATTTTTTCCCTCCAAACCAATTTACAGCATTGAGCTGTTTAGTGATTTCTCCATTTCCACAGCTGCGTAATGTGACGGCTCTAACCGCTACGCCACCTGCTGCACCTCGTCCAGAAGTACTCAATTTCTCACCACAAATTTCTGAATTTATTTCAATGGCTCTGTGATCTAAAACGGGACTAGTCTGCATCTCTGTTTCACCTCACGCGGTCTCAGTTCTGGACGGCAGGGGCTAGAGCTGCTACCATGCACTCCTCAGACCAGCTAGGTTCAAATCCCACCTCCTGCTGTGGTGTACTACAGTACTTGCCCTGAACAGCTTCTGTAAAAAGAACTACGTCACAGTAAGCTGCTTCGGAGGAAAGTATCACCTATACAGATGTACTGCCAGAGCAGCGCCATTGTTCTGTGCTTTAGCAATGTCTCATCTGCTATTCGTGATCTTTTTTATTGCGCAGTAATTAAAGACGTACAACTGCATAAAAATAACAAGTTTTCTTTAAAAATGAAGAAAAGTGAGCCGCTAAGTGCGAGATGAATCTGTGGATCGTGCTCCTTCTCCGGGTCAGCAATTATTAACAAGATAGTAAGAGAGCAGTTAAACCGTGGTACGAGGCCCAAATGAGGAACACCAGAGTGGGAGGCTCAAGTAAACACGCAATCGTGGATCAATATTGGTGCCATCGATCAGCCTAAATGGAAGTGCGGCTCGCCGCGACGCGTAATGGACGTGATCTGCACTCGGAGCGTCTCGGTCGCGTTAAGGCCAGCGGTTATCGACCCGGGCGCTCGCTTTCACGCCCGCCCCGTCTGCGCTGAGCGGATGTCTCCGCACCTCGCACCCCTGGCGCACCGTCGGAGCCGCCGGGAGCATCGATCAACGAGATACCGCGGGGCGATGCGGGCACTTAATTGAAAAACCGAGAAAGGGTAGAGCTCAGGCTCACAGTGCGCCGCCAGGGAACCGCAACAATAACTCATGTAACGGCGGCAGATTCTCCACGTGACAGAGCACAAACGCTCAGGCGCACGCAGGCTTACACTATGCAAAATAAGGCCCATATTGTAGCAGCTTGTTATCATTTAAATGTCTTAGAGAACTAGGATAAGGACTCCAAGCTGCAATAATAAGCCCTTTTATCGGGAGCAGAAAAATAAATGTACATCTTGGTGCTTAACCCTGGTAACTGGACAAAGACCACATTTTCCCTCCTTGTCTATTTTTACAAATGTCTTTGTTGCAGAGTGAAAGTCACCTGCGTTTCCCTGGCCAACCTCTAAGTGGCAGTGACGAGCACACGAAAGGAATGTCGGCGTTGGACTGGATTCAGAGGAGGTTTGCAGTTTGTGTCTCCCATTCCTGAATGTTGGTGGCCCACAGCAAGATGAAAAACGCCACACATGTTCATTACATAACTCAGTCAACAACTGGCTTTAAACAGAACCTTGTGGAGACCACATCGTAGTTACAGTGCATTGCGTGCATTGGCTCACATCCCCTAAATGAAGCGATCACCGTCAGCTCTTTTAGCCACCAGGTTATTCGGTGCACTAAGGAGTGCTGCAGGGGGTCCTCCATAATGACACACTAGGACCTGTTACCTATAAAACTTTCTTTTGTTTTTTCACTATTGCTATGTATTGGTTATTTATTTTGCACCATGTTATGTGTCTTGTGCTTTGTGTCTTCTGTGCCCTGCTGTTATTTGGGCAAATTTCACTGCAGGGATTAAATTAAGTCCTGTCCTATTGTCCTGTTCAGATGTTTTAATTTTGGTTTTAATTTTAATTTAGTAGAATGTTGAACACAAAAATACCACCGCCTTTTTCTAACTGTATCCGAGACTTTTACAACACCTACGCACTAAATTTATCAAGATTTGGCTCTGTGAATGTCTCACACACACACACGCACACACACCGGGCAATTTAGAGTGGCCTTGATAAACAAATATGTTTGGACTGTGGAAGGAAACCAACACAGACACAGGGAGAACATGCAAACTCCACATAGTCTGAGCTGGATCCAAACCCACACCGAAACAGCCCAGGCACTGTGAGGCAGCTTTGCCGCCGTGCTGCCCCTTAACAAATCATTCAGATTGTTATTTTTAATTTTAATTTCTTTATAGCTTTATCTTGGGTTTTACTGAGCCTAACCTGTGAATAAATCCAGAGATGTCTGTATCATTAAGCTTTAACTGATTCTGACTAGTCGGGTTTACAAATAAATGTAGCTGCAATGGACTGGGGTCCAGTTGAGGTTGTAGTTTCATATCCTGGCAAACAGTGATTCTGAGATAAACTGCAGCTTGTCTGACCCTGACCAGGATACAGCGTTTATGATGATGGATGGACGGACGGACGGACGGATGGATGGGTGGAGTTACAACCACGTTTCCGGTCCCAGCTACGTGTGTAAATTGAGGACTGCCAGTGTGCAGACAACAGACGACCGCTGTGTTTGGCTCCAGACACCCAGCAATGGCAGCTAAAGGCACAACCGACTCATAATGGAACCAGAGCGCTGTGGTCGCCGGGTCCTCCTGGGGGGTCCGGGGGTGGGGGGTTACACCGCCGCGCAGTGAGATCGGGCCGATAAAGGCCACCGGCGCCGCGCCTAAATCAGCAGAGGCGGTGGCACAGAAAGGCGAAGGCACCCTTCCCCGCCTCGGATTTCCGAAGAAAAAAATCCCGCGCGAGCTGCGTTCGTAACCACTGGCTGCGAATAAATTACCCTTTTGAACTCAGCGAGATTGCGGATGCGCGCGGCTGTGTGAAATGGCTGCCACGCGGAGCGGTGTTCTACTCCCCCACCACCCCCACCACCATTTCCCCCCTTTCTTTGGGCCACGCTATTTCCTCCTTTCATAAAATTTGCAATTCCCCGTCACCGAGGCAAATCCCTCACTCTCTCTCTCTCTCACACACAAACACACACACACACACACACACACACACACGCACGCACAGGCGTGCGCGCGCGCAGCGTATATATAATGCACGTGAAACATGAAAAATGCATCGGGACGTGGGGGGGAGGGGTGCGGGGGGCTTAAAAATAGCACAAAGTGTTGCTGGCTCGCAGGAGGCAGAGGAGCGCGCTGCAATCTCGGGCACGGTGTGCGCGCTCTTTGTGAGCGGGCGCGCCGTCCCGTCCCCTCAGCGCCGAGATGAATAGCAGCCCGGGGACTGCGGTCCCGCACTCCCGGAGGCTCATTATAACAGCCGGCCCATACGTTACCCTGACACGGCCATTATTTATTAACGCGCGGGCCTGGGAACGGGGCCACCTCCTTCGCACGCCGCTCTGACAGCTTTCCAAATAAATTCATAATTTGCGTCGCGACACGAGACGTGCAGCCTCGATGCCATGGCTACCGACACATTTTACACCAAGGTGCTGCAACCAAAGTACAAATCTGAAGTACACAACAAGGTCACCTAGTGGTTTCCAAACCTATGTGTTCAATTTTAACATCGAACCAAACATCTTGGAACAACGTGGCTGCCTTAATAATTGATAAATTGACCATCTATCTATCTATCTATCTATCTATCTATCTATCTATCTATCATGCATGGAAACATTTTTAAGTTATTAACTCAAATTTTGCACATCCCTTTTTCCAAGGTGACTTACAATAGTCGATAAGTTACACTAAACTCACAGATTTATACCCACATCCGATATACTGTAAACATGCACCATAAATATAGACTCAGTGGCCATTTTATTTGGTACACTGGACTGGTACAGACTGGTGATGGAGGTGTAATGGTGTGGGGTTTTCTTTTCACGCATTAGTTTTTATAAAGTTACCAAATGAGTATCGTTTTGGGTGCCACAAAGTACCAAAACATTGTTGCTGGTGAGGTGTGTCTCTTCGTGGCCAGTTTGGTCTTTCTCCAGCTGATACTCCCAGGAGGATAATGTGCCATGTTATAAAACCCGCATCATCTCACGATGGTTCCAGAAACATGACCTTGCCATTGCTTTACTACAGTAACCTGTGCTGTTCTACCTCTCAAGCCAATAGTGCATCTTTCGGATGAGGTGGGATGTGATGCTAACAGAATGGAGATGTCATCAAAAAACCTGCAGAAACAGCAAAGCTGAGAAGCCACCGTGGTGAAAGAACCCTGTGGAAACAAGTCCAGCACCTTGTTGCTCAATCCCTACTGTTCTGGAGTCCAAAGATCCTACTAAACAGATGTACCCAATAAAGAGGCCAGGGTATGTGTTTAGCTGTCTAACATGACTAATGTTAATAATGGTTACAAAAAGCACCAAGAATGACAATTTTCACAGTTAAAAACCAAGACAAATAGACACAGGGCCTATCTATTCATTTGGCTCACACGTTTGCCTAAGGTAACAACAAAGTCACGTACACAATACTGTACTAAGCTACTTACTCTGATTTATCCATTTAATTTCCTGTCCACCAATTCAGCATAAGCACCTCGATCGAGGGCACTGCAAGCAGGAGGTGAGATTGAAACCCGAGTCCTTCAAGTCCAAAGCAGCTGCTTTAACCACTACACCACCTGTTGCTACACGAACACTGTACCTTTGTGATTACACACGTGTGTGTGTGTGTGTGTGTTTTCCATATTATTATACTGTATATAATAAAATTAAGCTTTGTTCATTTTACCTTCATTTTTTGCTTTACAGAGGTTGTTTGCTCTAAACCACTGCAACCCTGTATTAAATAAGCAGTCATTGGTAATGTTGCATAAGGATGGATAATTTACAGGATATATATATATATATATATATATATATATATATATATATATATATATATATATGCATTTTTAAATATATATTCATGCACACATTAAATTAAAAAATTCAGACTTGCCTATATATAGAGTATTGCCCCAACATTATTAGGGAAATTTTCCTGGAGGAAGTGGTACTGTCCATGGAAAAAGACAAATACATTTTCAATTTGCTGAGCACAAGAGACACCACCTTTATTATTATTATTATTATTATTATTATTATTATTATTATTTTTCCACAGCTACAGAGGATGTTAGATAAGATAATAACAAGCAGGATGCCCTTCAAAGCGGGTGATGTCAGTCAGGCTCAGCGATGCGCATTGCGGGCCACGGCTCCTCTCCTGCAGCGTCGGAAACCGAGTGACATTTGTCGGCTGTTAGTCATAGTGCAGACGGGAGCGCGCCTCTGCTTTCGGGGATGCACCTTAAAAGTCAGACAAACTCTGGTTCTGACATTCAAAGCCGGCTGCTGTTTACTCCAATGAGCCGCTGTTCCTTTATCAACAGCACACATTTTATTTGCATTTATCAGATCGATTGACATTGGACGTATGAAAAAAATGGCAACTTACAGCTAGCTGTCGGCACCGCTTAAAGCGCTACTATTTTTTGTCCATTTTTTGTTCTTCACACTGCATGTTTGCCTTAAAAATTAAAATACATATTTAAGATTTTTTTTCCGGTAAGGTACATTTTTCCTCCATATTAAATATTTTACCCATATGCCACACAGCAGGGTAACTGTTTCTGTACCTTAGTGAGGGAACTACAGCAGGAGGTTGAATTCAAAAAAAGGGGTTTCCTCATATACAAGGAGATGCCTCTAACCAATGTGCCACCTACTGTCCCTGTGTGGTATGGCTCTAATAAGACAGGCGGTTTTACATTCCCACACAACGCTTGCATGGGGGGGGGCTTTGCCTTAAAATAAAATGGATTTTTAAAATCATTTTGATTCTGTAATTTTAGCTATTTTCCTTGCTTTATTTTCCAGAGTAGTCATGGAAAATACCCTTTGCTTCCCGGTTAGGCTCTGAACCACTGCGACCCTGTACCGAACAAGCAGTTATTGACAATATTGTGTACGGATGAACTGATGGATAGTTTACAGAAGACGCAGCTGAAAAAACAAGAATACACAGGCACAAACTATTCCGTCCAGAAAGCAGCTACTGGGAGGACGTAGGTTAGAATCCCAACGCCTGCTCTGGTGCCCTTGATCCAAGTGGTTACCTCGAACCGATACAGTAAACATCACCCAGCTCTTCTAAATGTGTAAATCATTAAGTTAATATTCTGATTCCCTCTGGAGCAAATGAACAGCTAATAAATATATGTAAATTTAAATGAGCCAGTCTAGTCGTGGCACCTTTAACTATCTTCATTGAATGAATAAATGATAAAATAACCGATTAATCTGATGGAGTCATTCATTCAGGTATGGAAGTGCACTAAGGTAACCTTGTACATAAAACAGACTTTACAATATTCTACATGTACTGAATTTATCAAAAGAAAAGGGGGGGGGGGGTTGAAGGTTGTCTGATGTAAATGTTGCACTGAACTGTACCTCTGACCAGTCAGCAGCTCACGCTGTACCAGCAGTTAATCCCAGATGTGCATTGTAGGCTAGATATACCATTTTCTCCTTACTACTTTAACCGCAAACATATCGATTTCACTAGGAAACAGGGGTCTCCTTTGTGCAGAGTCAGGGCTGTACAGTTTTTGCTGGCTGCCTGGAGCTTAAAAGTCCTTCAAATGGGCTGTGTATTGGTGTTTTTCTGGGGAGGTCCTGATGACCAAAATGCTCTTCGGGTTAAGACTGTGTCCTTGGCCATCACACCACACACCACTGCTTGCCCTGAATGGTCAATGGGGAACTCTTTTCATACACAGTGTGTTTATATATGCAAACTCAATGTTTTGTCTGCACGTTCCTTATGCACAATTTTGTTTCACAAGCCACAGACTTGAAATTTAGTACAATGGTTTTTCTCATCCAAAGTGATTTTTTTAGCATAGTTCATTAAATTCCTAAAAAGCCACTTAGTCTCTCGAAAATCTCTACTTTGGTCTTTGAAATAAGGCCTGAAAAAGTGCGCATAGTTGCGCCACACATGGGATGCTGTTATATCACAGGCAGAGCACATGACGGGTGAACTACTAAATGGAACAAACAAATTGAGGTTTATACAGTTTGGTGATATAAAATTTGATATTACTGCCTACACACCGCTACAGGCGGTGTGTGCGTCGCTCTCTGTAGTATCCGCGTGTTCGTTCACGTGTTCAACCACCTCACGGAGGGCGTGTACAGCATAAACTGGTACAGTACCTCACATCCTAAAAGCAACCAATAAACTACCATATTGCTTAGAATACCAGCAACGGGCTGGCACTAGGGTTTCTTCCCTAACCCTAACCAGCATATAAATTGGACTGTTTTTTGTTTTCCATGCCAGAAAACAAAGGTGAGAGGGAAGGGTGGGGGTGTTCTTGAAGGAAGACACAAGCATTCAAAAGGGAGTGTATGGATACTGTACATATTTATAACGTACATGGTATATACGTTAGAAACAGCGTCTAACTTCCACACCTCGGGGACGCAACAGCCGAAGGTGCGTGAAGCAGAACATTTCCTTTTACTACAATTACTTTAGAACAAACAAAAGATCCTCAGACCAAAATTTCACAAAGTTTCTCAACTCGCCCATCTCAGCTCCACCTCTGACATTCATGTCCAGAATTTTGAGATCTGAAGTTTTGTCATCAGTCACTGAAAAATTATTTTAACCAATGACCAATTATAACAATTATATACATAATATAACATAATATAATATAATAAGCTGTAAATAAGTATCTGCAATGTATAAGTAGTAAACCATGTATGTGTGTGTGCGTGTGTGTGTCTGTGTATACACACATACATACATATATATTTATATATATATTTTTTCTTGTCAGAAATCTAGTTTTATTCTTTTTGCTGTTTCACTTTTTTAATAACACTGGCAGTGGTAGCATAAAATAAACATTTCTGTTTCCTTGCCTAAAAATGCAGCTCACCACATGTGCTGACCCCACGTCTAAACTACTGTGTTCACTTATATTATTCATTGTGCCTCACAAAACCCACCGCTATCATTTTTTAAAATATTTTCTTTTACTTCCCTTTGGATTTGTTTAATGTCCTAACGTTTTACCCATCTCTGGACAAAATAAAAAGAAACGTGTGAGGGTCCTGGCTAAAATGTACTCGGAAGACAAACTGTAATATCGCAGCATTTGTGTCACAAAATGCCTGACAGATAACGGATTTCCATGCCAAGTGTTCAAGTGGTCAAATTCTGACCGGATCAAATATCACATATTAAGGGGACAACTGAATATTATTAAAAACTGCTCCCTAATACTAATCGACTAGCAGATCTTTAACATGCAACCGTCTATAATATATTGACTGTTTTATGGAACAGATGAGATGGTGGAAAGCACCCATATACTTATAAACACTATTTCAATTTGAAGCATAAGGCTGAATTGGGGTCCACAAGAAGACATGGAATATTGACCAAGGGGGCTCATACATAAGCAGGTCCACTGTAAAGAGCAATGCAAGTGGGGACAGCAGTAAAACAAACAGACGCATAAATACACAAGCTTACGAGGGAGGTCCCCACGTCTGTTCTAAACCCCTGCATTCAATGTGATTCCGACATCCAGCCTCAGTCCTGGTTATTTCCTTTTGAATAAAGTTTAGTTCACGTCACCCAAGAATCATCAGCGCAAACAAACTTGGATATGAACTCATTTGTAACAAGGTATTTTCGAAAAAAAAAACAAAAAGAAAAACTTTTGTTCATAGGATCAAGCGTTAAACACAGATTTGGTTTGTAAGGACACTTTATTAAAATGAGCTCACAGAGGTGTTCTAGTTACGCATCTGAACTGTCAGTTAGGAACGGGAGCGTCTGACCCGTGAGCCTTTTACTCCATGTGTAAACAGTGAGGGTTTCACACTTGTTTGTACCGCCATATCTGTATCCTCCATACTCAGCTTTTACTCCTGGCTATTTCACCTGCCGTCGGTACGGCGTGTCTCCATCTCAGTTAACTGTGCGGTTAGCCAGCTGCACACTAGCGCCCAGGTCTAGACCCCCAGATGACAACATAAAAGAGCTCATCTAAAGGAACTATTCCCTCATGCTTTCAATTTTTTTTTACATTTTGTATTCCTTTTTAAAAGAATCGGTATTCCTCAATGATAATTGAAAAAAAAATCTAATAATTCATATGGTTACAGGGGACCACAGCAACACATAAAGATCCTCAGTTAAATGTAGAGCAGCATGAAAAAGCGAGTCCTGTTGTTTTAAACACCTTAGTTCTAAAAGGCTCTTATTACAATATCGGTAGTAAAAGTCGTAGGCCTAAATAAGTAACCTAATGGAAGTTGAAAGTGGGCCAGTAGGCGGTGTACTGGTTTAGAGCACCTTGTAATGAAGTGTGGTTTGAATCCCAGCGCCGCTGACCATCTGTATGCTGGGGGTGACGGGAAAGCAGGGACCAGAGAGGACCCTGGAATGGTGACTGTCACAGAGACGTTCCACATCCTCGACCGACATGCGAAAATTTCTCGAACGAGGGGGAGCGCTGCCGCGCGGGACCGATGTGGGAGTCTTTGAGGGAAGAGGCAAATGAGGCAACACACTGCAAGGACCCTGAAATGAGAATGCAAAGCAGAGCTCCTCATCGAGCAGATTCTCCGGCATATGGGCAGGAGCCCTCCGACGCCGTGCTTCAAACCCCGCTTCTAAATTAAGCGCGTGGATTTTAAATTCAATTAAAAACGACTCCTCTCCTACCTGTGTGTTTGCTGCAAAAGCATATTTTCCTTGATATGTAAAACGCCACTCCTCAAATAAATGAAAAATGAGCTGACGGCATTAAATTGCCACGTAAAACCTCTTTTAAAACCATGTTTATCACTCATAATCGCAACTACTTAGTGGTGCTGGTGCAAAGGTGACAGTAACAAATCAGTAAAGCTGCCCGCCGTCCGGCGTAAATGTCCCTAGAAGGTCAGCGAGCCCAATTTCGATGACCGTGGTGTTATTTCTCTTCGCACCGGAGCGCTCTTTCCTTTTGCCGGAAGGTGGCGTAGTGGTCACAGCTCCCTCTTTGCACTCGGGGGACGCGGCTTTGAACCCGACCTCCTCCCGTAGGGCCCCCGATTAAGACACTTTGCTCTCTCGCTTTCTGAATCGATACAATAAAAATTACCCAGCCGTATAAATAGCTCAACATCGCGAGCTGTTCGGAAAACAAAATTAGATAAATAAATGTTTTGTGACCCCTCCCCCGAAAAAAAGACAAAAAACTGGTACATTTCCAGTAACGTTTGAATAAGTAAAGAATGACTGGGGAAAATGCGACTCATTTCAAATGCCACAGTGATAAGAAAGAAACATACATGCAAGGGTCTTAAAACGCGGTAACGTTCGCAACATCCAACTTTCACCATCCAGGATGCCCGATGACCTGGCAAAAGGCACCAGGTACAGGGAAACAATTGCACTAGAGTTACTTGCATTTTGATTTAACCCTGCCTAGGACCCCCAACACCACTTTGAAATTCTGTCATTACATTTATATGTACAACGTGCCTATTTTCCCCTTGATCAGCATCTGTGATGTGTTTCTAAAGGCAAGCATCTCTACTTAAGCAAGATACTATAACCCCAGTTCTACGAAGGGCTAGAGTTCCATCCACGGTCTCCTAGCCTGGTGCCTAGTGATTCTGGGAGAAGCTCCGGACCACCTCGACCCCGACCAAGCCATTAAGGATAACGGACCGATGGATACAACTCCAGTTAAATGGAGGCACAAAATATTTGCAGTTGTTTTCTAACTGCTTCAGCTTTACGGGACCTGTCATATCATCAAGAGAGGTCTAAGTTGACTCGCATTTACGTAAATAACCACCAGCAGGGGGTGTAGTGGTTAGAGCTGTCCCCTTATAAACAAAAGGCACGCGTTCTAATCCCCATTCAGGTTGTAGTACCTATGAGTTGTGGAGCTGATGCAGGAAAATTTACCTTGCTGTACATATGGGTAAAACGGTAAGTTGCTTTGGAGGGGAAAAAAAAAAAATGACGTGTAAAAAGTCAGAGCTTCAATGCCCCTGATCCATATGTAGAGAAAGCAGTTTCTCCAATGGAAAAGGACCAACTTATACGACTGCTGTTTACATGAATGGAACCTCGCATCAGATTCTGGTAAAATAAAAATGCAAAAGGCAAATGTAGTAGAAAAGCATCAGAAACTGCATTGTAGGCCTGAGGGCAAAGATTTACTTCGCTCCATGACTTCAGGGTTTCTATCAAAAATGTAAAAGGATATCTGTTCAAGCAGCATGAGGTATTTGACACCAAAAAACTTAACTGGAAGGCACCCTATTTATATGTATAATAAAACAATAATACCAAAAAAAAAATGGCAAGGTGAAAAAAAAACACGCAAGACTGGCAAAAGGTTCTCCGTTCTTTAAAGCTATTACAAATAACAGGTGAGTTTGTATGACTTGTTTTGATATATTTAGATCATTTCAAAGTATGAAGTAACTCGAAGTGAAAAAATTACATTAATGGGTTAAGAAATTGATAAAACTAAAAATGCAAATAAAATCTGTTAGCCACAGCCTTCTTCTCGTACCAAATGTAAACCAGGGAATTTTAAGTAGCTGCACAACTGCAGACAAAAAAAGAATTATTGTAATGTATAGAAACGAACGCGATGATTTATTTGTCGGCTGGGTGTAATATTCTGAATGGGTGTCACACGACAACAAATGAAAAATATAGAAAAGAAGTAGCCAAAAATGTCTCCTCGCTATTTACAGCTTTCTATATTAAACAGAGTTTTTACAGATGAACTGAGCAATAGGTAAACGTCTCTCAGCCAGGCCGAAACCCCTTTTCAACGGTCAACTCCGGTTATGATGTACCAGCACAGAGGAAAAGGCTGGTGGCTTCATACCAAAATATTAAGAGTGAAAAGCTGTATGGATTATGTGGTCCATAAATACATACTCACTCATACTATTGGCTGCAAGCGTCATTTGCCCCCTTCTCGTACCAAAGCATCTTAAAGGACAGGTGACACGGTGGTTAAAGAGGTGGCTTTTACACGTGCGGTACACCGATTCATTTAACTCACACTTGTCTTCAAAACAACGTACTGTCATTTGTCTCTTTATGCACCTGGGTTATTTTTCACTGCATGAATTCAGGGTAAATGTCTTATTCGTGGGTACCCCACAGGACATAGGGTTAAAACCCGGGTCCTTCAACTGGAAGGCACAATTGTTAACCACTGGCCATCTTCTGCTTGTTATATCACAAGCTATATCAAGTTATATACGAAGTTACTCAATCCTTCAGCTGTATATTCAAAGTAGGTTAGACGGATAGATGAAATGTACTACCTAGTAAAGATAATAAATAATAATAAATGTATTCTAGCCACTACGCCACCTACTGCCTGGGAAATGAATGAGTTTCCCCCCCCGGCCCTGCAGCAGGCTGAGCAGCGTCTTTGGCTGGAACGGTTTAGCTCAAAAAAATCCGACAGCAGAGCCTGGCGAACTGTAAATCTGTAATATCCGCACGCTGCTTCAGATGACAGCGAACGCAAGGAAACCACAATACACGGTTACAGCATGCGGTCCTCCTGGTTGTTGAAGCGGCACAACCGCCTTCTCTGCACTCCATTACGACGAGTCCTCCCTCCCCGCTGCGCTGAAAGATGCTCATTGAGACAAGGGCACAGGAGGCTAAAGCCCACATGATGTAAGGCCGCAGCCTGGGCGCCTGGGACCACGCATGAGCCTTAATTGGTGGCAGCGGAGAATAAAAAAAGAGAGAGAGAGAGAGCGAGAAGGGAAAAAAACAATGAATTCTTTAACAGTGCTGTAGTGCTTCCGAGCCACGCAAGCCCAGGGAATAAAACTATCAGCGTAAATTGCGGCTGACACAGTGCGTCTCGGAAAGCAGGGCCGCCGTTCTCCGAGTCGCCCGAGGTGCCACGCTGGGACGCGGCTATCATTAAGCGGCCTGTGCGGCAGGACGGCAAAACCCCATTGTCTTGACAGCGACGTATGGTCGCCCTTTAGCTCTGATTATATATATATATAAATTAAACATATATATATAAATCGAAGACATTTGTTCCCAGGCCGGGGCTGGACCACTGAGCGCGCCGGGTTTTGTTCTCGCCGAGCTCTCAATTAATTACGCCCGATTGAGCTGTTAATTGAAAACGCAGCGTCGTTCAAACAGCCCCATGTTCAACCGAAGGCTTCGGCCGAGGACTCATCATTATGCAAATCGTGCCCGGCCGCGTTCGCGATACTCGGCGACTACCTGCGAAAGGGAGGTGGCACAAAAGAGATGCTCCCCGATGCCCCCCCCCCAAACAGGACCACAGCACGGTATAGTTTTTGTTTGACAGTATTTACAACAACCGACATACTGTATTAAATTATTCCAAGCTTATCAACAAAGAAATGAGTAACTAATTGAAATGAGGTTTACTGAAGAGTGTAAGAATGTTATTACAAGTGCCGGAGATGTTTTTGCAGGGGTCTGTAAAGCCTCCTACAATAAAGAGGCTGTACAGCAGGAAATCTGTGCATTTCTATACAGGTTTTATAACATAAATTCTGTACAATTCCAAACAGGTTTTGAAGACTGTAAAATATCCAAAAAATTTTACGAAAAATATGGTCTTTGACATGTGAGAAGAAAGCCTGACTGCCCCGCCCCCCCCCCCCCTTACGCTTCCAGTGCCCATGTGCGATAATAATGTATTTATTTGGTTTTTCTTAAAATTCACCACTAACAATATTCTTAGACCAACAGAATGAACAATCTGGACCCATACTGGATGCTCCACCAACACATAGGCATCAGCTTGGTTTGAACCATGCATTTACTTTGCATAATTTGTTTTTTTATCTGACTCTGGACTCCAAAGTGAACTACAATATTAAGCTACTTACAATGATTTCCACGTTTATACAGCAAAATAATTTTAACTGCACCAATTGGGTGCGATCGATCGACAGCACGACAGGAGAGGGGTTTTGAACTCAGGTACTATGAGTACAAGGGCACAGTTCTAGCTACTACGCCACCTGCTGACCAACCAGCTCCCTATATAATGGCATAATCCAAGTTCACTTGGAACCAACCAAGCTGGCATCAATTCTATATCGATAAAATGAAATGGTATTTTAAGTTATAAACCTTAGCTACACAGAACTACTTGTAGTGCACTAGAACTGCCGGGACGGGTGGGCAAATACCGGTACTCGAGGTCCAAAGGTTAATTTTTCTCCCATTACTTTTGCCCCTGAGGTTTTTGTTTTCCTTTCCTCAGTTGCCTTACTTACACACCGTTTGCGTGTTTGTATGTAAATCCATCGCAGCTATTTCATCATCCGTAGCCAGTAGAAGCTTCCAGCCGATAACCTTGTGGCGATTACCTCATTGGAGTGGTGGCTAAGCGCAGAGTAGTTTCAAAATGAGAAGAACATGAAGAACGTGACTTACAGCCGAAGAAATACCGGCTCGAGTTCCGGTTCCACGTGGGTCTTTGCTGCGATACTCAAGAAAGATGCCTGACATGCACTACACTGTAAAAAAATATTCAGCAGGTTAAAAAAAACTTTAAATTGTTTGACTTGCTTTGGATAAAATATCTGCCAAGCAGCTAAGTTACTGTGACTAAAATAAAAGTTTATTAAATAGATATACGGCAGTATAGCAAAATACGTACAACTGGCTTGAGAAGACAGAGCAGGAGCAGTGAGTGAATTCTTGTGCTTCTACTGTATGTTCTCACAATTTAATTCTTAATTTTATTAATTTTTCAATAAAAATAAACGTGCTGTTGTGACTGGAACTCTCCAGATAGCCATTTATTTAGCCTGTTTTGATTGAAAAAAAATAAACGTCGAAACAAATCTGTACTCGAACCTTTAGAAGCTTTGAGAAATTTGAGGTCAAAATCTAGCATGGGGAGCTGTTTACATGGTTAGCTGACTTTTAATCACTGCAATGACAAGAAAATCACAGCAGTCTACTTTGCAACAAAAAAACTCGCTGCCTCCTTCTGGACTGGCACCGATTTAAGAGTCCAGCAGGTAGTAGAGTTACACAAAAAGCAACAGACCTTTCCAAAGCGTGAGCTCTCTAATACAAAGCCCTTAGTTTTACTCACGCCCTCATGTAAGCCTTTGCTTATTTTCGTTTTCTGTTTTGTCATCTTTAGAGGGGGGAACAAATTCAGACAGACAGAACGAAAGTTTATTTGTCAAAAAAGGAAATTTTACAAATTGCATAAACTCATTCGCGAGAAACTATTAACCGTTAAATTTGGGGTTTCTGCAGTGAATAAAACAAATCTAGGTGGTTCTTGATGCTCACAATATTTCTTTATTAAAAAGGGGATACGGGTTTCGAACGATCGATAGGGAAGCAGTGCGTGAGCCGACTTGCAGCGTAACCTAGTGCGCCCTGGGTAATGGAATGTAGCCACGAGGGCTCTTATGAATAAATGCCATGTACTACAGCAGTTTTTTGCTCAGAGAGCAACTCGGACAGAGCGACTAGCCAGTCGGTGGTAGAGAAGAGTTTAAGTGAAGTGCTGCTACGCAAGAAAAAGTCCCGGTTCCCCCAAATAGCAACGTACAGAAGTGTCGGTGAGTACTGCATTTCTGAGTACCGGCTGAGTTCAGGTACTGCACCCACCTGTTACCTTTCACCCAAACTGACTGCAACGGCTAAGCGGTTAGCACGTAAAAATCTATTTGCACGTGGAATTTTCCCCAAGTTCTACATATAACTACAATTGGGAACATATAAAATAGGGTTAAAACAGGAGTTAGACTTTAGAGTGGAGAAGCAATACTATTGATTTTGAAGTGGTGGATTATGGGCTCAGTTTCTCCTGGTTTGGAATATAACAAAAGTGCCATACTACCTGTTTTGGTATACGCCACTTAAAATTTCATTTTTTCCATTTTTTCCAAATGCGCATGGCCTTGTGGTGTTATAGCACCCCAGCAACACAGCTTCTTGGATACGTCTAAAACTTTCCAGTTTGCAGCAAACCCCAAATGATAGGGAGTGCAAATCTCGAGGTAGGCGGGGAATTCTAAGTTTAGTTAGTGCGTTTCCAACGGCGTTCCATAAGGAAACATGAAAAATACAGCCAAATTTAAACCCGGCGGTTATCACAGAGACTGTACCAGGGTACGGTGGCAAACAACGTGTGCAATGACTTAAATTATTACAAAGGCAAAAATCCCGTCTTTTGCCTTTCAGCTGACAGAAATGCTAGAGAAAGGGCAAGATCCAGATGAAATAGAAAATCCGAATCGGAGAGTGCTGCTGAATATACAGAAGAAAAAGTAAGGTGACATCAAGCAGGACGCATCATTATTTCCATGGAAGAAGCACATTCGCCAAACTGCATCCCTGTAATCGCTTTGCTGCGAAACTGAATCGCGAAAGGGCAGTCTTTTCATCATCTAGGTATAAGAGGCGAGGCCCGGCGAACAACTAACAACCTGGAATTTTAAATCTCTGCATTTCCTTAAGAAAAGGCAAGGATGGTGAACATGCTATCGATTCTACAGAGATATATAGCATGGGTGACTGGAAATAATGTGTTTAAATGTACCTATTGACAGGGTGTGAATGTGAACTGTTGTTCAGCTGAGTTGAAACAGATCCGTGCACGTGCATTCTTGCATAGGATACTTACAAATAAACAGAGGGGTTAGCAAGTGGCATCGGGCCTTATGCTTGAGGGACCCAGGTTTGAATCCCACCACCTGCCGTAGAACCTTAGATTGCAGTGCTGATGGAGTAAAAATTACCCGGCTACATAAACGGGTAAACCGCTTTCAGCTGCTTTGGACAAAAGCATCATATAAACAAATGGCACAGTTTTAGGCTGTAATAAAGGTTTCCATACTGTGCAAAAACCATTGTAGTCTGGTTCACCGATCTGTCTAATTCCGTCCTTGACTGAATTTATTATTGAGCCCTGGCCAATAAAATATTTTAGGTGCAACGTATAAATCAGTGCAGGCCATTCTGGTTTAAAAGCTTTCTTTATTGCTTTAAAAAGTAAACACGACACTGTCCACCAACAGATACGGCCGGCTGTTTGCAAACGCAGCGCAGGGTGACCGAATGACGTCTGCGCCTACATTATGGTGACTGCACTATTGTTTTCTTTTTTCTTTTTTTTTAAGTCAATTTCCTGGCCTACAGAAGTGGATGTGTTGTACCATAAGTGAACTCATACTCATGCAGGCATCCATCTTCCGGAAACCTCTGCTCAGAAGCGTGGAATGCTGCTTAAATCCTGGATAAATTACTGAATCTTTGCTTGAGGCTATTAAAGTGCTTTCAGAAACTTTTCTTTCCCTCATGCGCAGTAGCTAGACTGGTCTCATTTACATTTATTTATTTATCTGATGCCTTTCTCCAAAGTGACTAAGAGCGTTAAGCTACTTAGAGTGTTTTACCCATTTGCACAGCTGGGTAATTTTTACTGCATCAGTTCAGGGTAAGTAACTTGACCAAGGGGCACCACAGCAGGAGGTGGGATTCAAGCACAGGACCTTGGAATGAAAGGCAACTGCTGCACCTTCTACACCCAGCGTCGCCTCACTAGAAACAAGAGTAAAAACGTTTAAAATAAGACCGCCCCCCCCCCCAAATATTTAAGTGAGCAAATTTGCTTGCCTATATTTTTCGCGACTAGTTGAGATGGTGCACCGCAGCACTGATGGGTACACTGGTGTTCCTGCGAGCGCCAGGATGGACATCCGGCCTGCACAGTAAATAGGGTAATCGATTCGGACACCGGCACCACAGGGAGCGGGAAGAGCGGTGAGACCTGGGAGGCCTTGCATTAGCAAACTAAATTAAAGCGGGTATTAGAGCAAATTGGCTCTCCGATTTCAGGGGTGTGAGTAAAACTGCGATTTGCATTTTCCTGCACGGCTTAAGACATAATTAGTTCAGGGCGATTCCCAAGTGGAAAGACTTGACAGCCAAATGTGACTGGGTGCCAGCAGCTTATCGCTTATTCCGAGGCAGGAGGTGCACGCGTTGTGCGATGGTGTGTGTGTGCGCGTGTGTGTGTGTGTGTGTGTGTGTGTGTGTGTGTGCACGCGTGCAAATTTTAATGAGACTCGTAGCCAACCCCCTGGGACCTGCAGGTGAATACGCATCTGCTGGAACTAGACCTCCCCTGTGCAGAGCGGCTCGTGCTAACTTTTTATTTTCAATAAATGCCAGGCAGAGGATATAAAATGTAGATTCCGTGTGCACTTTAGGCTCATTTCATAAACAGCATATGATAAAAAAAAAAAAATTCTTATACAGTTAATAAACCTTCGTCCTCCCCCGATAACGTGAACCTGTGTGCGTCTCCTTGCGTGCAGGGATTTGGCTGCCCTCCGTCAGGCAAAAACAAACAGCCAGGCAAACAAAAAAATTCTACGAACAAATTAAAATCTGAAAAAGTAAAAATGATTTTGCGAGAAGTCTGAGGCGCGGCATTCGATTTACCGCGACGCGCTGCCAGCGACGTGTCATGTGTAGACCCTACTGAAAATGAGTTATCATGCAAATATATAATCGTCGTAGGGTTTATGTAAATAGGCAAAAATAACGTGCACTTTTATGGCGGGATTTACTGTGCAAAATCTAGCACAACAGATATATTTAAAACACTTACATTCCACTCACCGACCAAGGGAACCAGCCGAAACACTGGGAAGAAACGGCGTGTAGCAGCCCGGCTTGGGTTAACAGGGCAATAATGAAGATCACATGTGGTGGAAAACCCAACAAAATACATATTTCTAAGCAGATGTCATGCCATTTAGAAATATGGTTAATCCTACAGGTTTCTGGCCTGTTCTGTTGTAAAGCTGGGTGCACTTTATGTAGCATCTGTAATGCTCCACAGCAGCTCATTTCGAATCACAGTTTGCCCTTAATGTAATTACATGTTTATCTCATTAACCACAGCGCTGCCTCCTTCCCAGCCGGCATCCAACCCTACACATAATCCCTCACACAATGGTAACAGAGTCATTTTTAACACCTTACACACGGTTAATGGTTTACTTTCTGCCTTTCAGCACAAACTGTGACTTTTGGTCACATCACAGCGGTGGGTTTACAGTCACACTAACCCAAACCATAACCCTAGTCCCAACCCAAAGCCAAACCCTAACCCTAGTCCCAACCCAAAGCCAAACCCTAACCCTAGTCCCAACCCAAAGCCAAACCATAACCCTGACCCTAACCATAACCTTTCTGCCTTTCAAAATGTGACTTTTGGTCTCATCACAGCGGTGGGTTTACAGTCACACTAACCCAAACCATAACCCTAGTCCCAACCCAAAGCCAAACCCTAACCCTAGTCCCAACCCAAAGCCAAACCATAACCCTGACCCTAACCATAACCTTTCTGCCTTTCAAAATGTGACTTTTGGTCTCATCACACAAGTATGCTTACAGTCGCACTAACCATAACCCTAGTCCTAACCCTAACTCTGACCATAACTCACTCAGAATGACTGTGTGGCTCAGTGATTCTCAAGCCAAAATCTCCAGCTCTCTAGGTAATGGGTGCAAATCCCTCTCTGAAGGGTTTGTTCTTTCCCCCATCCATAACCATCGCCCTGTTTTGATGTTTTTGGACCAGGTGCAATTTGGCACATCTGAAACAATTTTTCCACAGTCAGTGTCACATTATGTCAAAAAATAACGTCTTACAAAGCACTTAGTAAGAATAAGGCAACCAATGACAGAAAGGCGCCACTGTGGAGACACTAGTTGCCTATGGATGACGTAAGTAGATGTGTAAAGGGCAGCAGGGGGCACAGCAGTCACAGCAGCCGCTCTGCATGCGCAAGATCTGGATTTGAAGCCCACCTCCTGCTTTAGTACCCTTGAGCGAGGTGCTTACCCTGAATTGATAGAGTATAAACATCCCAGCTGTGTAAATGGATAAATCATTGTAAAACATTTAACACTGTAAGTTGCTTTGGAGAAAAAAAAAACTATAAGAGCTAATACTGGAATAAAAAGAAGGAAAAGTTGTGGGGTTTGACCCCCTCGAAAAGGCCTTGCTGTTATATCCTTCAGAAACGCCCTAATCCTCGCATATTTCAGTAAACTATCAAGTATAAAACAAGCAAGATTCAGAGATTTGAAAAGTCTATGACCCTCTACTTATTCCACTAGTAAGTGCGGCAATACTGAAACTTTTCTCGCAACTATGAAACTACAACAGCGACAAAATTTTAAGAGTTTCCTCATTTAAAGTGTGTTTCCTGCTTTGCGATGACATCAGTAAACAGTTTCGCCGCAGCATCTGCAAATCATTTGAAATATTAAAGCGTTTTACCACTGTGATTTAAGGCAGAGCGGCGAAATGATGAAAAACTATACTAAACACATTTGTTATCTGTTGATACACTGACGTATTTTTCCTACTAAACATTTAATAACATAAAGCAATAAACTGTGCCGCAACTTTTCGGCTGCCTGACAACAGCTGTTTGTCATTTGCTCCGTCCTGTTGTCCTTTAGCACAGTGTAGTTTCTGACTGCAAGAATCCGACGCGTGCGCCACTTCACAAAAGAATAAAAAACAAACTTTTAGGCACTTGTCTGCATTTTGCACCTCGGTAAACATAAGCGTTACGCATCTGTTTGACTACGTGGCCCAGCTACTGCACACTGGCCTCTTTTTAACAGGTCAAAACCCGCATCAAAATGACACGCGTCTCGATCGCCATCGGTTCAGGTGAGCACACCTCTACGGGAGCTGGTGTTCGAGGCAAAAAAAAAAAAAAAAAAAAAAGAGAGACTAAAATCATACGCGCCTTCCAACCCAAACCATTTGTATTGCGATAAAGGGGCAAATTTTTAAAAAAAAAAAAAAAAAAAAAAAACACCCCCCGTAGCAGACAGCGAAATTAATTCATTAGTGGTTTACATGCAAAGTGGCCAGACCCAGCACAATTCAATTAAAAGGATATCAAAATCTGCTTTGTGCGGGGACATTTAAATAAATGGTTTTACAAATATAATTAAGCCTAACTGATCTGATTACCACTCTTTACTACAATTTACACAGTATGTAGGAAAAAAAAAAGAAACACTTGATGTAAAACCTCAAAACACGTTCTCTTTAAAGCGTCTTTCGCAGCGTTCTGCCTTAAAACGTCGCGTCGGGATTAAATTCGAACAAAAGATCGGCCGCGCGAGACGCGGAAACGTCGGAACCGTTATCGAGATAGACCGCGGCGCGGCTCAATCTGCAGTCTGCCAGCGACGCTAAAGCGGGAATCAACCCCACGCTAATCGCCAATTAATCCACGCAACATCAGAACAGCGTCTTGGCCCTGACCCCAGGGGGCGCCCCTTCCCACTCTGGGCCCCTCCCGCCGGGGGCCTGCGCGGCATATCGATTCAGGGCTTCCGCGACGGGTTTACATAATTGGTTAAAATGGCCGAGCGCGGAGAGGCGTCGCTCTCCGCTGAAAACCCATTTCCCGGCTCCGCCTGGAGCGCCGCCAAACCCCGGGGTTTTTTTTTTTTTTTTTTCCCTCCCTTTTTTTCGCTCGGATGCGTTCCAGCCCCAGCCTGACTGGCAGCAATTAGGGGCGCCGGAGCCAACGCTCGGCTGGTTCTCCGCGCAAACGCCCCTAATTACCGCCAATTAGGCCGGGCGGCCGGGCGGGCGCGCCGATTCCGGGGAGGCCGGGACATTCAGGCATGGCTGCGCATGGAAACGATTTCCGAGGGGCTTAAACGTGACTAAACGAAAAGGTTAATGCTTCGGAGCGCGGCGGCGGTAATAAACAACGGCGTCAGCTAGGGGGGGGGGGGAGGCCTCGCGTCTCACCTCGAGCGACGTGCCTGGCTTCTTCTTGAGCTCCTCGCACTTCCTGAACTTGCAGATCTGGTGGCCCGTCTTGCGGTTGCGGCAGCTGCTGCAAACGCCACAGTTGATGAGCCTCCTGCAGGGGGCGCACACCCCGCACCGCTTTCGCTTCTTCTTGGCCGGGTTGCTGCCGGCGGCCGCCGAGGAGGCGTTGTTATTCTGCGGGCAGTCCGCCAGATTGGCAATTTGAAACGCGCTGTCTGTGACGGCCGCCGAGGCGGCGGGGGAGTGCAGGGCTGTCATGACGATGACCCCAGGAGGTAATGAGATGCCCCCTAGAGCCGGAATGGCGGGAAACGTTCCGACGCGTTCCGGGAGATTCATTATCTCTGCTTCGGCGCCGCCGCATTTCAGCTTGTTCATGCATTCTCCCGCTAAAGGTCTGCAGTGTTCGGGGGATAAGGTGGAGAGGAAATTATTATTTGCCATTTGCAACGTCTCTGGCGGCACGCCAGGCTTCGCGGGCCGCTGGGACTCATTTCTCGGCATGCCGGTCCTATTAGGGTTTATTGCCGCCGATTTTCTTCCCCAGAGCATGGCGTTATCACAGTTCCACGGGGACACGCCGATTCTGGCGCTGGGGAAAATCGGCGTGGTTATGCGCGCGATCTTGGCCGCCTGCGGAAACGCGCCGTTGGTTTTGTAAAAGTTGGCGAAGGAGCGGTACCGCTCCATCTCGGCGTTGTAATCCAGGACCGGGTTTAATCCGCTCGAGTCCACCTGGAGGTTGTCCTTCGGCAGCAGCGGCACGTCGACATTCTGGCCGTTCTCCACGCACAGGGCGCTGTTTATGCTGGACATGGCTGAGGTTCGGCTGGGGGGGGGTCCGCACAGGAACCGAAAGTGGGGTCGCGTTCACCTTCGTCGAGCTGCAGCGGGTTACAAACGACACTTCACCATGCTGGCCGCCCGCTTCACCACGCTGGAACGAGAGACAGCAATGTTTACACCCGACAGAGCCAACCCGTCCGTCGGCGTGTGCGTCCGAAGGGCACCCGTTCGCCGTTACCGATACTTTCTGTCCAAAACGCGTTTCGAAACCACCACAGAGTCCGTGCGCGGTCCAACTCGACCCAACGGTGTTTACACGTACAGGCCTCAGATGTTCGGAAGGAGGACAGACAAGGCGGAGGCAGCGACTAAATTGCAACTGTAAACATGACAGAAAAATAAACTTACTTCTTGAATTTATCCCCCAGTTCCTGAGAAATAAAGCCTTCGATCGCGTCGCCTAACATGCCTTTCGTAAATCAAAAATCTCAGGTAACGTAGCAGGTACTTGCAAATACATACGACGACGAGAGCCACGGCGTACCGTAAACGCGCGCGACGTCGCAATATTGTCACTGTTACACACCCGCACTATAGCGTTATTTCATACGCATTCTTAACTGCTCTAACATGAAATAACCTTTGAATGGAATATTAAGCAAAAATGACAAACCGTGATCGACCGAGGAAGCCGGACGACCCGAGACGGAGGAGTTACTGCACTCTCTGATAAGTCTCACGGAGAGACCGGTGCCCCTTCACCCCCCAGGGTCATTAAAGTATCCCAGGGACTCCAAGATGGCGGCCGAGTGGTGAATTTTAACGCGGCCAAGTGAAAAACCTGAGAGCGGCGCTGTCGGCACCCCGGGGGCCTCCATTTCCTCCCACCGGCCCGTCTGGGTCTTGTTTCCGTACATAAAGGGCCATTAGACACATCCCCCGCTATTGTTACCTTTCCCCTCGTTCCTTTTTAATTGCCAAACCTGATACCTCCTTGGAGCCCGAGGACTTTGCACACAATGCCAAGGGTAAAACGAGGGTAAAACGAAGGTAAAACCAGGCAGCAGGCTAGAAAAACATCATTTTTTTTACGTTCATCCTGCAAACCGGGACATTTTCTCATGCGGCCTCAACAGGCCTGGAAAAGGTACAACAAACTGTATTTTTGTCATTTTAAACAGACTTTCACAACCGCTGACTTTTCTTACACGCCGCATTGCTTTGTGTTTTCCACGCCACGAACCTGATGTTTTTCATAAAACCTTGCACATTTCCTAATTTACGCGAAACATATGGAACCAGGCAGTGACACCCATCACAAATATCCCTCTTCTGCATTAAAGTAAAACTTTTCAAAGCATGCAGCAGGTTATACATTCTAACACCGGGTGCTATTCTAAGATAAGGTATGAAGCAGTCCTCTAAAAATAAGCTGATATGTACATTAAAGGCTAACCAAAACAGCAAACATTTCTGCGCGTTTTATCGAATTATAAATCACTGTACGGAGCAGTAAGTTGATACGTAAGTGTAACTGTTGTTTGCTCCGTGCTGTAAGTGGAAAAACAGATTTAAAATAAGCCAAAGCAATTAAATCACAACTATTGATTTTTCCCCCCCCTTTTTTTTTTTACTGTAAACAAAGTTGAGCGGAACACAGATGTTCTGGAAGGAGTGAGAACGCGGCGCCGCGCGGCCGTTAATTACCCCCCCGAGCGTCGTGTCGGATCAAAGGTCAAACGGGAGGCGCCCGAGGAAGAGGGACAGCGAGGGGCAATTAAAGGGACGCGCGCGGGGTCCGGCGCGAGGCCGTCGGAGGGGGCATGCAGATGTGGGTGGGGGGTCGGGGGTGGAGGGAAAATAATAAGAGCGCGTGCACCTACCTAGCAGATTCCCGACGGGGGGGAAAAAAAAAGACGCTCCGGTGGCGATCAGTGCGGCGACGCGGGGCTGCGCATCACCGCGCGGCGACGGTGGCGGGAGGGGGGGGGG
>UFQX01000124.1:115893-251624 GCA_900497675.1 Arapaima gigas | reverse complement strand
TCTTTCCTTCATCCCCCCCCCCCCCCCCGACACACGAAGCACCCGTTTTTCTCCCCATCTCAGTTCTGCGTGGCTTGTTTCACACTTGCCATTCAGTTAAGACTTAAACTGTGATTAAAACAGTAACTTGAGATTTTATGTACAGAACACACATCATTTCTAGCTGTATATATTCCTATATAAGCGCAAAAATCGACCGTTTTGCATCCCTGTCTGAGAGCTTCGCATTGAGTTATACCTTCGATCATTGTATGCGCAGTGTTTGAAATGTCACATTTATATTTAGGTGTTTATATTCCAGGCCTGTATATTACAAGCTATAAGTAGGAAGGTCTCCTTACAAGACTATAAAGGTTGAAAGTTTTTTTGTTTTATTTTTTCTTTCCTCAAATGCAAGCCACAGATGTACAAACAATAAACCATATGCTGTGTCTCCCTAAAAAAGCTAAATATTTGAAAACAGAATTGCAAAAACACACACGCGCGCTTATTCCTTGTACGGAGAGCCGCCGCATTATGAACACGTTCCGGTGATGGTCGCGGCAGTGGCCCCCGGCCTGTTCGCAGTATTGTTTACATCAATTTAATGCGACACAAGTTAAGAATAGGTTCGGCACAACGGTTTCCCCGAAACAAGCGCTGTATTTAACTGAGAATGAAGCAAATGAAGAACACTTTAGATATATCAAAGGAAGACCTTCATGTGAGGAATTTTTTCCTAAATCTCATTACTGTAAAGGCTAATGAAGGACGGGTGCCATCTAGGAACGGGCACCAAAACTGAATAACGCTCCAGTATCGCAGCTAATAAGCAAATTTGCTGTGATACAACATCCAGTGCTTAAAATAAATTCAGTAAAAGAGCAACGGTAACTATAATCTGCGACGTCTAACTGCAAAGCATGCCATCTCCTACCCTAGCAATATTTGAAGCTAAATGTACTGTAGGTGACGTGAATTTCCACACTCCTTCCTTCCTAAACAAGCCTTTGCCCGTCTGATTGATCCATTTCAACTTCCACTTTGGATCCTTTATCTAAAATGGTGCTCTCTGGTGATGGCCACCTCTTCTGCCCAGCCTGCACTAGTGGTCCTGTGCGTTGAAAGTGCAGGATAAGGTGTCGTGTCCCCTCCAGGCTCCTCTTAACCCGCTGTTAACCCTACAGAAGAAGCCTGGCTCTCCCAGTGAAGGACTGTATCTGAGGATAAATCTACAAACTTAGTCTAAGTCTCATTTGAGATCTTCTCATCTACTTGAGAAGATTCCTTCCTCGTCACTGTCTAGCTTTGGAAAACAGTCCTTCCAGCATGTTAACGCCCGAGTCTTTCTGTCATGAGGAACTTTCAAAGCTGCAAGGAGTATTGTAGACTGTTCTATGTTACCTCCTGAGGAAACTGGTGACCGTCATCCAGTCTATGCCGTAGTCGGTGCAGACATTCCATATAAGATGACGCTGGAGGGTCTGCAATTTGAAGATCATTCTCCAACCACCGCAGTGAGTGCGCAACTATTCTTGGACTGCAGAATATTATACCACCAGGATCAGGGGCAGGAGCAATCCTGGGGTCTGTAGTTTTAACATTGAATATGGCAACTTGGGTGATTAGAGTGTAGTTAAGGACTCCACATCAGAGAGTCTGCAGTCTTTCTGGTTATCTGGTTATGAATTGAGAAGGCCTCAAGTCACTTTGTTAAGTATTCGTGTTCAAGACACTGAGATGATTGACAATCAGTTTATTACCATCTCGGTTCCTGGGGAAGAACTCAACGCGTCTTCCATACTGCTGCATGTGAGACTGTGGGCACGTGCTGTCACAAAGCTTTGACCACTCTTCTAGACATCCCACATAGATAGTAGCCAGCAGAGCTGGAGATATCTTGGGACTGTCATTGGGCTTGCCTGCTGCTGCAGTCATTTCTTGGATCTTCCCTTTGGCAGCCTGGCACTTGGTCAAGAGGAGGCATCACCTGTATTTATATAGTGCTTGACCAAGGTAGTGTAACCAGATTCCAGAATGCTGTGCCCACCAGCAGATTTCAGGTGCATGCCAAACCGACCCTCCCTGAGCTCATTTGGCCCACTACTTGCAGGTTCACTAGGGGAGCATTGAGAATAGCCTGTCTGTGTCGACCCACTCTGCTTTGGGTTGACTTGCTGAGATTTGGTGAACATCTATGAAAAGTATCAGTGGTTATGGCAAAGGTCCATTTGTGGAATTTATGCCTGGAATGAGAGCAGTCTTCTGTACAGCTTCCCATACCAACAGCACAAGAGATTTATTTGCTGTGATGCAAGAATGTGGGTAATGTCTTCCTTTGCTGCTTCCTCTGGCAGGCTGTGAACACATGCTTATGTTGTAAAAAGTGTCCAGAGTCCCCAGCCTTTCATCATGTCCTCTACTTCCTCATCTTCCTGCAATTCCTCCTCTACCCTGCAAGAGCAAGCAAGGCCCACGTGCTACTGCAGCTAGGAGGATTCAAGGATCCAGGGGAAGGCTTCATGCGCAAAAGAGGAAGATCTGTGTAAAATTGTTTCAGCAGTTGCCGGGTGTCAATTTTTCAAGTTGTTGCTGAAATCTAAAGTGAAGATAGTTTCATTCACCACTGAGGATCTGAAGGTATCCAAACCACTAAGCCTAGGGCTGAACTGAGAGCCAACAATGAAGTCAGTCTTGCAAAACTCAGGTCTTATAAACCCTGCAATGCTTCTCACTTCAGATCAGATCAACTCTATCGTGCTTTTTCAAATTGGTCCCAGTAGCCACCAGGTCAAATCCGGCCAGGGATGCTTCCTATCAGGAGGATTCATCATAGGGTTACACCTTCGGGTCCAAAGTTGCAGTAGCACTGAGGTGACCAGCAGTAGCTTTGCTGACCGGGGTTGCAGGCACTTGATATAGGGAAGGGTCATCTTGGCTTCAGCTAACATTGTCAAGATAAGCCAAACACATCACTGTTACACTTGCTGTTCTTGGCAACTTATTTCTTTTTTGTTGTTCCATCTTACATGAAGAAAGTTCTGTTCATTTCAAGGAAATCCAACCCCCAGACCCTTCTAAGCACATCAGGAGTGCATACTGGTATCAGGCCTTCTCCCAAGCTTTTGTTGTGCTGCTTGCGTCTACAATGTAGAAAAGTTACCAACCTTCCTTTGAAGGAAAGCATTTTCCTCACATAGAAATCAAAATCTTACTATTCATACTTCGTCCAGTAGAAAAGTAAGAAAATCTGTACAGTGCAGTAACGGAAGCAAGTCTGTCCCAATGGGGGACGTGATCCCCATAGGTTGTCACTAAAAGATCCACTAGAAGGGAAGACTTTGGACCTTGGCCTTGGAACTGAAGAGTTGGTGTATTTTTGAGTGTTGTGTGGAGAAGAAAGATTGGAACTTTTCCCTACCTGACCCATCAGGGCGAGAGCCTTTGACTGATGGGGGGGCTCCATCCATTCAGTGTTGAAGAAAAGACACTGGGGGGACAGAGAGCTCCAACAAGCCAATGTCACAAACTAGATTCAATACCAGCTATGGGTTGAGAAAAGAAAATGTTGGATAATTTTGATGAAAAAAATAAAGATTTTTTTTTTTAAGCATGGTAACGTTGACTCATTTCGATCAAACCTAGATCGCGGTTTTCTGCGGGCTTAAAAGAAGCTGCCTTTTCCGTGTCCGGTTATTACGCAGAGGAAGAATGAGCTTATATGGTCTGATGTTGTTGGAGATTAATGGCGTTCGGGCAGCGCGAACCAGATGCGCCTTCATATTGGAAACCTCCAGACGCCTCACCGGCTGAAAAAATCATTTCACCTCGCAGGCGCCTGTCATCCCCTTGGGGAAATCTGCGTTGGTGGTCTGAACCTCGACCGCGGTGGGTACAGGCGTGTCTCTCCAGACGCGGCTGGAACAGGTCCTCTGCGATTGGCTGTGTTCTTAGGGCCTGTGATTCTTCTCTTAGCCCCTCTTTTACATCTTTTTAATGATCCCCCAGGAGTGATTAATAACCACTGAGCCAGATGTAGGTACAGCCCACATTTAGCAGAAAGAACGGAGGACTTTCTGGGTTATGAGGTCATGAAATGTGTGTGAGGCTTGGCAGAGGGGATCCGTTGCACTATGGCACACGATACCAGCTCCTCAGGTTTGTCTGGTGCTTCACAGTGATTCCAGGTTCTTTCTCAACCATCTCTTACCCCGCCCCCCCCACCACCCTCCACCCCGAGCAGAACCACAGCGGAACAAGTAAGGGACACGGTTGAGCTGTGTGAACTCAGAAGCGGCAGAAGCAAATAGCGGCACGCACGTGTGCAACATAAATTATTGTTAAAAAAAAATTGAAGCGGTGGCAAAAAAAAAAAAAAAAAAACCGAGTTTTTTTAAACTTTCGGCCAAGAATGAGATGAGGAACAACTGAACTGAGAAATTGAATATCAAGCAGAAGAAAGTCACTTATCTGATAGCTGCCGCTCACAGTCTTACTTGTAGGACCGGGTTTGTTGCTTCATGCGGTATATAATTAAATACACTGGCTGGTAAACAGCCTGCACTTCCACACACCCAGTGAGTAGCGGCTTTTCTTGCAGTAATTGTTTCCATGCAGTTGCAAAAAGAAGAAAAATCTTGTCTAAGGCTTAAATTAATTCAGCCCTTGCCTACGTTGGCAGCTCGGCGAGGAGCGCCTGGGCCGGTTGGGCGTGCGCTTGAATCGGGATCAGTCAGCGGAGCTTGTATGTTCTCCCCGTATCTGCACGGGTCTCCTCCGGCGGTCCAAAGATATGTGTCCCGGCCTTAAGCGGTCACTGTACAGTGCATAGTATACACTGTGATGGCCTGTTGTCCCATCCCGGGTGGAGCTGCACAGATGCTCATAAAGACGACACTGCGGATGGAAGCTTGAGCTAGTTTGGCATCTGGAGTTTAAAACCTGTTTCATTTCACTGCAACGTTTTGAAATTTTCAGCATTTCTGACATGATTTGCAATAGCAGTATTAATTAGACACATTATTAGAAATAATAATAATAATAACAATGACTAATATATAGACAAGCAAGTAAATAGCCGGTAATATTAACAACTCGGTTAATAACTGGTGAATTGTGTTTCACAGAGGGGCGGGGGGAGGGAGGAGACTGGAGCACCGGGGGGAAACCCCACACGGACATAGGGAGAACATGCAAACTCCTCATTCAAACAGGCGGAGTGCTGTGAGGCACCAGGGTTACCCCCCGCGTGACCAAGCTTTTAGGCAGCATTAAATTAAAATAATGTTCAATATAAGGTCAAACAGTGAGTGAAAATGTAATGACGCTTATATAGAACAAGTGCGCCGCGATGGCAGATCGGTACAAGCTCGGGTGTGGGGTCGTACAGGTCTGAGGGAGGGATTTTCATCGCCAACCTTGCTGCACAGATGCCGTACCTGTACATTTTAGGCCTGTTTTTAGTAACGGCGGCGATGTCCCGTATAAGGTAACGTTGGCGTGTTTCTTTACAATTCCCGTCTGTACAAGAATCATTTGCCTTCTTTCCCGCCAACGATCCTGTTCCGTTGTGTATTAGAAGTACTGGAATGGTTCAAGGACAGAGTGATATGAAACCTTTATCACCGCCCTTGTTTTGGAACCCCGTTCAGAGGCTGATCCTAACCGGACAAACCTTGCTGAGGGGTCGGAAAAGCATTTATCCAAAGAAATATGTATGGCATGTGAGGTATGATAGTCGGGTGGCATTATGTCAGAATACCTGCTAACCACACATTTACTCTATTTTGCACATCATTTTCTGCTTCAAGTAAGTAAGTAAAAGCGCTCGAACAGTAGATGAAGATTTTAAGACATAAACGTGATGGTTGGAGCACAGTCAGTTTGTCCAGGTTTTCTTTTTTTTTTTTCCTCAGAGCACATTAGTAGGTCTACAAGAGATGTGTTTTGAGACATTTCTTAAAGGTGAAAAGAGATGCAGCAGCTCTGAGGGACTGAGGGAAGTCATTTGGGGTCAAACGCAAAAACAGTGCCTGTTTATGGCTATTTCCAACATTGCCTGTCTCAGGAATGCACAAGTAAGCTAAGAAGGAGCTTAAACCAACAAATTGTGTGAACCTGGTTAGTATCTAACCTTCAGCATGTCAGAAGGGCGCCAAATTGACCCCCAGAAACAAACTCCCTCTTCAGTGCAACATTAAGGAGGTAACTGTGTGACCAAAGGCTGGACCCAGAATAAATTCTTTATCTTCTGTAACTTAAGTTCCAAGACGAGGTATCACTTCCTCCTGGGTCACCGCTGCTGTGCCATTCCCGAGCTCGGTCCCCGACGCTCGATCTTTTCTACGGCAAGAAGAGGAAAAGGAATGTGTGGGAAACCGAGAGAGAGAGGTACTGGAAGCGCTCTTGGGGGCATCATGCTAATTTGGGCAAACATGGAGATCCCCCTTCATCTGCCACGGCGCACTGTGTGGACAAACACGGCGAGCCACGCAAAAGGATGCGTAGCTAAACCCGCAAATCGAATTCAGCAGCAGCAGGGGATGAAGTCAAACATTGACAAAGTCGAAATGCGGCCCTGTGTGCTAATGGCGAATTGCTCGGCGTGCCGATCCTGCCGCTGTCTTTATCCGGCTCTGCTTCTCCCGGGGTTCCAGGTTTATTTTAGAGGAATGCTGCCCCTTTCCTCGCTGCGTATTGGCATCTGTTAGGGGTAGAGGAAGTCTGGCATTCTGAGCTTCTAAAGAGCTGGTACACTGGAAAAATCTCTTCCATCTGGCTAAGGAACATCCTCACCGCAGTACAGGACCTGCCAGAATGCAGCACAATATTTTTAGCACTTGACGTAAAGTATTTAAGATATAATACCGACAGTCAAGGTGGGGCTGCAGAAAGTGCAGGGATCCAGAACCTAGATCTGCAACATGAATATTTTGGCCTCAAAACCAACCCCAAACCCCTAAATCTAACCCAAACTCTAACCACGCCGATGTAACTTACCCTGCATTGTTCCAGTACAATACCCAGCTGGGGGGCACTTCTTGTGAGTTGCTTTAGATACAAACTCCAAGAGCTACAGTCTGAGGACCAGAATGCAGACAGGGGAGTTCATGGCAGAGCCTTTCCGGCTCCGTGGTTCGCGTTACGTCCGCACTTGAATGGACGTAAAAATTCCCCCGTTGGCATTTAACTGCAAACTAAATTCATACAACTACACCAGTTCATGTTTCATTTTGCTTCTTCCACCTCTGTGACCATATTTACCTAGATAGTGGTCCCTGTAAGTAATTTCGGGGGGCCGCTTTCAGCGTTTTTATATTATGTATTGTATCTTCACCGAAATTTGTTACCATATGGTTACCCTGTTGTGTATGTTTTATGTGTGAGGAGGAGCATCCACCAAGTCAAGTTCCTGTGCGAGAGCTAACGTACCCCGCCAATAAACTTTTATTTGTCACCAAAGCAACGGCAAATGTCATTTATCCACGATTTACACGTACGTCTTTTGCAGTTGATGCCGTAGAATGAGTGATTATTCATTTGGGTTGCGTGTGTTTACCTTCTCCCTGTGACCCTTGTGACCGTCCTCCTACTGCCTGCAGAAGCAGACAAGCAGACAAACCCTGGCTGTGATATAGCTGGCTGCTAGGGTGGTTCCCAGCTCCGTTGGGATGTAACATGGTATCCAAGTTTTGAGTTCTGCCCCCAAAATGGTTTCCCTGGCACCAAAATACTGCTACGGTTGGCATAGCTTCACCTGCCTTTTTATTGGGTGCACCTGGTTGTGTAAAGGGGTGGGAAATGATTTCTTGCCACACGATATGTTTTTTTCAAGGTTTTTAAAAGGATTTTGGCATCATCGGAGCATCATTTGAATGCCACATAAGACCAATGTACAGACCATAAGACCACGTTGTCCTGGTGGAAGTGTCTGGTTGAAAAAGACTGGACTGGCCATGAAGGTATGAAGGAACACAGGTGTGGACACTTCCAGCAGGACAATGTGCCATGTCATAAAACGCACATGATGGTTCAGGGTGGTTCCACAAACGTGACAGTGCCTTTACTTGACCCCAGCGGCCTCCATAATCCCCACCTCTCAAGGCAGCAGACCATCTCTGGGACAAGGTTTTCATGTTATCTTCTATGTTCTGTCAACACAGAGCAAGAACCCCGTTGCCGAATTCATGCTGAGTTGAGGGCCCGCTGCTGGTTCAGTGTACCTAATAAAGTGTCCTCTGCGAAAGGGGCTGTCCTAAATGTGTCCCACATCAATACGGAACTCCCCCCCATCCAATAAAAACTACGACTAATATTTTCTATGTCCACAGACAGCTCTACACCGGAACCCGCAGGCCTCCCCCGGTTTGTACCAGTTAAAACCAACGTGTTTTTAACTTTGTTCGATACCACGGTTTTATTCGTCCAGTCCGCGGCGGGGACGACACACTCGCTTTTCCTGCCGTCTGCAGCGGGAACGTTTTACTTCTGAATTTGCCTGGCAACCTCCTAATCCGAAACCTGACTAGACAAACAAGAGGGATCACGGTGCGTGAATAGCTTTGCGCAGAAGTCAGTATTCGCACGGGTGCGAAACTAGTCTGCGCCCCGGCAGCAGCACAAAACTCACACGTTACATTTTTATTCTGCGGTCCATAAATGATGACTCGTGTTTAGGGACAATTATACGGGCGAAATTTACGATTTTGCGCCCCCAGGTGGTCGATTCCCAACAAATTCTATTGGCTGACACGTTTTCCACGAGTCGCCCGGTTGCACAACGTGGAAAACTGCACGTTTCGACGCTAAATGTCATGAAATGAGATGCCATTTAAAAAAAAAAAAAAATATGCCGACCATGACTAGTTAATAACTTTGCCTGCTTAGACTTAGTAAAGTGCCAGCGGTGTGGTTAAGATAAAACTTTCATAAATGTGGGTAAATAAGAGTCTTCATTGTGAGCTGACACAACCATTTAATCGATATTTATTTTTAGTTTATTGTTAAATTATGTTTTGGAACGTGTCGTTTGTTTGCAGGATTAGCTCCTCAAACGTGCCGTAAATGCACCAACTATCTGGTCGACCGACTTACTTTGCACATTTTAACGGATGTTTATCGATCTGCCCCCCTGAAAGCCTCACGCACGGTTTAACTCGCCCTGTGAAATAGCGCCGTCTGCTGGAAGTATTACGAATTACTAGAAAACGCCTACTTCTTTTGTCCTCGTCTGAATCCCGACGTTCCGCGGAAAATGTGCAACAGTAAACACAGAAATTGTGCATTTTTGACTTAGTTTTCATTCCTCTGGATGGTTACAGAACGTGGGACACAGATTTTTCCAGTTGCGAAGCAAGAAATTGAATGTGTCTCGGAATAGCAAGAACGCTGTTATGCCATTATTATGTTGAGAAAAATCACAAATGTTAAGAAAAAAGCAAAAATATAAACCGGTTTCTGCCACGTTAGAAACAGTATAAAAGTAAAAATGAATTTCCTTTTTTGAACGACTCTGTACATGTTCCTAAACATCTCCTTGTGTTTTTTTACACTGTAACAGCTGGTTTACCTTACTTTTACCTTTCTTCGGGTACAGATATGTTACAGTGCACCACTATACCGTATTACATTTGCATTTACATCAGTTTAACGGATGGTTTTCTCTAAAGTGATGTGCACTTCACAGTTAGCAAGCGTGCCTTCACAAATGAAGAGCCTCAGATACAAAAACCTGCAATTCTTGCGCCTTGTTTCCCAGAACACAGCACACCGAAGAGAAAAGAAAGAGATGGTTTTTGAGACCCTCCTTTTTACTTCCCAGAATTAAAAAAGCTTGAAGCGGAAGACATTGTTTAAAAAAAACATCTGCATCCGAACTGACATCCCTGCGTAAATCTAGCAATAACTGACCACGTCGGAAAACACACCTCCATCTTTTAAAACGGCATCACAGTCACTTTTCTCTTAAGCGGTTCGTTCACTGGAAACCAAAACTGTTTTAAGGAAAAAGTCACTTGAACGGTTAAACTAATCCCCAGTCGTACAGCACTTAAGACTGTAAACAGAACAGTACGTGGTACAGGGGTTAGAGCTGCTGCCTTACGTACAAAAACCTAAGCTTGAAGTCCTCCTCTTCCTATAGTTCCCTCGATCAAGGGCCATATTATAAATTGATAAAAATTGGTAAAAACTACCCAGCTGTATAAGTGAACAGAAACATTTTCAGGTTAATTTTCTAACTAGCGCGGTCATGTGAGAATAAAGTGTATGAAGAAAATCTACTCCAGTTGCTTCCATGGAAATAAGCAGCTGTTGTCCTGTGGACAGGGCGCATACAGGGTCTTGGGGAGCAGGTGCCTCAGCCTGCTGCTTTCTGTCCACCTTTCAATACAAAGGGAGCTTTCTGTACCCCTCATGCCTTGCGGAACTAAGATGTCTTTGTCTGTGGACCTTGTGGATTTTACAGCGGAGGTCCTAGTTTGAGGCCTCTGTGGGCAACTGCAGTGGCTCACCCTGGTCCCCTTGTAAAAAAACCATTCAGTTCATCCTCAAAACCTTGGCAGAGGGATAAGTGACTAAGAGGGTGGTGAGCGGTGTTGGATGAAAGAGCTTCATGGAACTGAACCCCGGGAAGGACTCTGTCGACAGTTTAAGACAAAAACACAAACCAGTAACATTCTGTAGGTAAAGAGGGACTGTTACAACAACCTCGCATCCAGTAACATTCACACTTATTTACCATCAAGTGTCTGCATGTAGAAGGACCACAAAACGCAAATATGATTGTGACAGATAATGTGAAACCAGGAGCAAAAGGCGCCTGAAAACAGTGATTTCTGATACCCTTCTTGACTGTTGGAAGGGATCCAGCTGTTCTGAGGGACAGAGGGAGCTCATCTAACCAAAGGGTGACCCTAAAACTCCCTGTGAGAGGGACCTCCAAGCAGGCAGAGGTGGGGGAGCGCTGTAGGTGTCATGCAGCATGAGACTTGCCCCCCTTGTCTTCCCTGTGAGCTCTGCTGTTCTGGAGCTCTGGGTACACAAAGGCTGTAGTGTCTGATGTGATGAAGAGATGCGCCGTACGGGTCCTTCTGTGACTGCTGCGTATCAGCTGTCAGCACAGCAAGACACTGCTGCTGTTTGTCACATTCATGTGCCCAAAGAGCAAATGGAGAGCAGCCTCATGGGTGCAGAGGAGACTCTCATATAGTCAAAGCTCAGCCAGCATGTTTTTCTCCTGTTGTGAAACATTTGCGTTTATTCATACGCCTGATGCTTTTCTCCAACGCAACATTCGGTTATTTGTCAAGTTACACAGCCGCGTCATTTACCACGTCATTCTGTGGGTTGTGTCCCACGAGGTGGGCTTTGAGGACAAAACTGCCGGTCCAAACACTACACCGCTTGATATCCCACGAAAAGTCCACCACCGCCAACAACAACAATAAATCATTTACATACAATTGTTATAGTTATAAAAATAATATATCATATCAGACCAAATCACATGTACGGCCAAACACGTACGGCATCAGCCGATAACGTTTGTAGAAAAAAAGAAAAAACACACTAACAGGGAGAGGATGAAGGTAAACCAAGGTCAACCACCACGTATCCAAAGGCCTGCAGCAGAAGTGTGCCATATTGATCACGGATGCTTTCAGTTTTAAAAGCAGACCCCCACTTCTGCAGTAAATGTACAAATATATGCAATAACGCGTCACTGCGCCTCTTCCCCTAACACGTTCTCCTCGAATCAACTTATCTATATCTCATTCGACAGCCTACACTGTACTTTACCTATTCATCTATCTGCTATCCTTAACCGCTTCTCCTAGTCTGGGTCATATTGGTGTGGAGCCCATCCCAGACGCACTGGGTGCTGCTGGGGGAAAACGTTCGCTGTGCAGGACGCCAGCCCCTGGCAGGGTCGCTAGAAATTAAGATAACTATTCGAGTTAAGCAT
This sequence comes from Arapaima gigas, assembly GCA_900497675.1. Taxonomy (NCBI): domain Eukaryota; kingdom Metazoa; phylum Chordata; class Actinopteri; order Osteoglossiformes; family Osteoglossidae; genus Arapaima; species Arapaima gigas. The sequence goes on along the minus strand of UFQX01000124.1, from coordinate 239,680 downwards.
CCGTCTTCGTGAGCCAAATATTTCGGCAAAATGTGAACAGCGAGAACATGGGCGTGTGATTTAGCGTGTAAGTGGACCGAGAGCTGCTGGGAATACACCGAGTTGCCAGTTTATTAAGTACACCTGCCACCTTCACACAAATAGCACGCTCCGACAATTCAGTCCACACGACTGGAGTGTGCGGTATAAATCACACCGTCCTTTGGTGTTCAGCTGAGTGTAGAAACGGACAAAATGGGCGAACGTGACATGACAGTTGGCACCAGGTCTACTGGTTTGAGCAGCTCCCAAACAGCTCTTGTCCTGCAATTTGTACGTAAAGTCATTTCGAAGGCTTAGCTGAAAATAGTGTGAAAAGCAAAGGGTACCAGTGATCAGTGGACAAAAACGGGTTGTGGGTCAAAGGAGAACGGTGAGAACCAAACAGATGGATCAGAACCAGATTAAAACGCTTCAGAATTCAACATCGGTGCCCAGACTTTCATCTCGGAATGAACTCAGAGTGAAATGGCTACAACAGCAGAGACAGAATTTCTAGTGCTGATGCTGTCAGTGAACTGCAAGAAGGTCTCTCCAATGGGAAGAGTATCAAAACTGGATCATTCTGGACTAGAATAAAGTTGTCTGGAAGATTCCTGGTTCCTCTTGCATCACGCTGATGGATCAGAATTTGGCGAAAACAACACGAGTCCATGAAGCCGTCCTGTTCGGTGTGAACGGTACAGCCTGGTGGTGGCAGCGTGATGGTGTGGGGAATGTCTTCCTGGCTCCTGATGCCCACAGAAGAACCTATGAACGGCACAGTGTTGGCGTGGAATCTGAACAGCTTTGCTGACCAAACTCACCTCTTCATAGCTACACTTCCAGCATCATAATGCATTATGTAACTCCGTGTGTATCGTCACGCAGTGGTTCCAGCAGCACGACCGAGTTTTCACAGCTTCGGTCCACAGGCCTCAATCCTCAGGCATCTTTGTTAAAAGGTAGAAAAAGCGGTTAGCAGCAGGACTGTGTAGCCATCCAATCTGTAGCAACTACACAACACAGTCATTTCCACATGGTGCAACATTCGTGCACAGCACACCCAGCATATTCTAGAATCCATGTCCTGCCCAATTCACGCTGTTCTGAAGGCCAAAGAAGGTGCAGCATGGTACTAGATAGGTGTACCTAATAAACTGGCAGCTCATTGTATGTCGGCAACTGCGCAAAACGTGGACGAAACATAAAAATAAATAAAAAGCACGTACAATAGTCGCAAGTTTAAATTCAAATTTTAAATATTAACTGACGTTGGGTCTTTTTTCCCAGTTTGTCCGTTTCAGGAATTATTTTCCTGTCTTCGTACCTCTCCAGGTGCCATGGCAGTGATTTTGTCTGCCAGCTGAGGAAGGGAGAGAAGTTAGAATTTAATCTGTAGCATACAATATTGATGTGCCACAGAGCGGAGCCTTCTTCTGGGCGGCTTGTGGACAGAAAAGGCGGCCGTGGAGCTCTTAACCCGTCCGTGATCCAATAACCACGCGGCGAGTAATAAGTGTCAGCGATCTCTCGCTCTTGCCAACCCTCAGCTCACCTGAAGAAAACAGGCTTTTCGGGAGACATTTGGCAACGGGGCCTGTTGGGGTTTTCACACTGACCTCTGAGAGGTAGAACTTCTCCCCTGAAGCTCTTAACTAGTCCTGTTGAGATCCTGGAATGAAGGTGGGTTCTACATAGGGCGACCTTCAGAGATGAGCAAAAATGGGGTCCTACAGGAACGCCTGCAGTTCCCATTTAAATGCGCATTTGTTCATTTAGCAAACCCATCTCACAAAAACAAAGAACCGCTCAGAACAACGTGCATTTCAGGGCAGACAAGAAGAACGCACTCCGTATCTGCTGCAGGTTTCAAGGCGCCGCTCCTGTGCCTGGCTTGTAGGTCGTAACCAGAGTTTTGAACCCGACACCCGCTTTTTGTCAGGAAGCATATGGAGAGGGACAAGGGGGGGACCTGTGGGAGCTACAGCTTTCGCCTGTTTTTAATTCGGGGGGAATCCTGAGGGTGCAGAGGCCACCGTTTCGCCCAGTTTGGGGGATTTTCCCAGCCTTACGAGAAGCGCGTGCGGTTGCCAAGTAATTCAATATTCTCGTTCTTTCCTCTAACCTCCCTGGCATCTTCTCGCACTTCTTCTGCCGCCCGAGCAGCTGGGCTTTCTGCGCGGCCGCTTGTCGTGGACAGGGGGCAGCAGCTGACACGCGAGCCCATTAGCCACGCGTGACAGATCGCCCCCCTCCCCCACCGCCCGCCCCGCAATGCCCCCCCGGGGCGGTGCTCTCGCGCTGGCCCATTCCCACCTCCCTGCAGAGCGCTGACGTTCAGCCCACGGGGAAACACGCCGCCACGGGGGGTGGGACGTGGGACGATGGGCAACATTACAGGACAAGATGAAATAAAACCCCGCAAAATGACACTTTATTGACTAAACGCGTGGGAGGAATTTAGGGCGACGGATGCGCGTTCGCACATTTCCAGGAATAGCGGATCCAAACCAACCGAGCACGTCAATAAATATTTGCTATTTCTGACTCTTTATTATTTATTCCAAAGTGTCGCAGTTTGTCCACAGTCTGGCGCGTGCGACGCGGTGACGTGGCTGCGGGGTCGTAAACGTGCTCGAGTGTTTCCTTGCTTTGCTTTGATCGACTTTCATACGTTTCTTGTCGTGCAGCTGAACTGCGGGAACCGTGATAAACTGGGCGAGGCTTCATATTCGAGATGTTTATTTTTGGCAAACAATAATAAATCGTCCGTTTGTCAAACTGCTCGGTTCTCGTCGTGCCGCCCGGCGTTTATGACGTCTTCGAAAACAGTGACGTCCCCCATGTCGCTTTTTCACCGCAGCCACGAACACGAAACATCCCAAATGTTCGATCCAGCTCAAGTGTCATGAAAATCTCCTCGTCTGTGTTAAGTAGCCCCCCGTGGGGGTGGGTTTCTATCCAGTCAGTCGTGTCAAGTGGGGGTTTCATTACAATAACCGCAAATAAATCTGCGAGCTCCTCTTCCCAACTTGTCCCAGGCTTGTGACTGCTGTCCCGATCATGTGACACACACACACACACACACACACACACACACACGACCCTCAACTGCAGACAGAAATAAGCAAACCCATTCTTACAGGCGACAAAAAGTGATTTTTCTCATGTTTTGAAAACACCACCGTTGCCTCCTCCGCTCTCCACTGTACCAACTTTTCTGGTCATCTGGTGGAAACAAACAGCAACACCTCGCAATGTTTGTCTAGTGTACATTCTTCCCTCCTTTTTGTTTTATATCGTTTCAGAGTTCTTTTCTGGGTGGGGGTGAAAAAGATTGGTGGGGAGCTTCCTGGGGAATTTTTCCAGAATGCGCAGGAGAAGGTACAATGGGAAATAAACTACCGATTTGCATTTACTCAGTTTAAATGGCATTTTCAGGAATGGATGACAAACATAAACTGGGGGATAAGTCTATACAACAATCGAGAGCGAGTGTGGGCAGCGGTACTTACAGCCACCGCCTTTGGACTTCAGGGTTCTGATCCCACATCCAGCTCTAGTACCGCTGAGCGAATTGGTCACCCTGAATAGAATGTAAAAAGACAAAGTTTGTGGAGAACACACCAAGGGTTGGGCAGCTGTTTGAGCAGGACGTGCAAATGTGGAGAAATGGATGCTAGCGCGGTATGGCTGTGCGTTGACGTTTATTCTGAGATCGCAAAGACAATTTATAGAAATAGCAAGTGAACAAATCCATGAGTCCATTTGTTATTAATACCGCCTGCAAGTTATGACAGCAACACAAAGAACAAAGTGCAAGTGGCGTTTCAAACAGTAACTCCATGCAAATGAAAAGTCTCAGTTGTGTCCATAACTACCGTGAAAGAGGTGATGGAAAATATGGAAGAGAAACGATACAAATAGTAAGCTTTCGGAGTTTCTTCACACCTTATCAGTGTGACTTTGAAGACAGGAGAAATGATGCTGCACTGCGGACCGCCGAGGCTCTGAAGAATGTTTTAAGAAAAATGCCTTTTACCGGCAGAGCCAAACAAAAATCGCACATAACACCTTCATAAAGGAGCGCAACAGGCAGCATTCAGGTTAGAGCTGCTGCCTTCGACTCAGCCGACACAGGTTAGAGCCCCCCCACCCCACACCCCCCACCCCCACTGCTGTGTTCACCACATCAAGACATTTACCCCGAAACTGATTCGGTTAAAATGATCCAGCTGCATACATAGATAAATCAGCATCCGTAGCTGAACAAAGTGACTCCGGAGAAATGGGTCGGATAAATAAATAATCGTATATAAACAGAACACAGACACATGAGGGGCAGACTGGGGACCGATGTCAGCGGTGGCTTTGGAAAGTGGCAGTTACAGTACCTCTGGCGGTTGCCCTGCCCCTCGTGTATGTTTTCTTTGCTAAGTGGCTGTCGGAAGCGGCGGGACCGCCGCGGCGACCCGCCCGCTCGAGAACGACGCGAGCCCCGATCCCCGCTAAAGCTGCCTGCCGAGCCGAGGTGCGAGGGCGCTCGGGTGGCAAGCCCCCCTGCGGCCTCAGCTGCCCGCCCTCTTGCGCTTAACTAATGAGGTGAGAAGATCCCCCAGGAGGGAGGGGAACACGGCCTGGTGACGACCGTGTCACCTGCGACCCCTCCTGGCTGTGCTTAGCAGCGTAGCAGCCCATTCCCCCCATGAAACAGCTAACAAGATGAAAAAGGAAATAACCCGTCTTAATAACGCTCATTAATCTCGACTGCATTAAAGGACGTTATTAATCTTTATTTAGCTGACACCTTTATCCGAGGAGATTTACAGTGTTGGGTAATCCTCTGTAATGATTTTCCCTGGTATTCAGCAGGTTTTTCCTACTGTACCACTTCAGCGATAATTGTCACTTTGTTTTGAGAGCCGTTTTTACGAAGCGCGAACAAGATGCACTGCGATAAGTTTGCCAACAAAGGAAACCTTTGCAGGTGCGATCGAATGGGGGGGAAAAAAAAGAAATTATTTATTGAGATTTTTTTTCGGAACCACGTTGAAAAAAAAATGAAAAAGAACAGGTGAGCGTGGAGGCCCGAGTGCGTCAATACAGCTTTACTCTTCTAAGCCGGAACTGTTCAGAAGGCAACGTGCAATTCTGCTTATCCATGGTTGAAATTTAAATTAAAATTGATTCGGGAACTGAACAATAACTGGACCGCGCATCTGGAAACTGGACGATGAGTTTGCCAGTGCCAAGTCTTACAGATGCTCCCAACACAGGCCCGCTGGAACAAATCAGAATGCCCAGAAGGGGTTTGCTGCCACTTGTATTTCAGCCCCCCTCGGGTTTGTTTATCTCCGTTTTTTTGAGTCGGGAGATTTTTTTTTGTTTGCTTGTTTTCCTTTCCTCAGTTTCCAGCCGGGTTCCTTATGACACTGTTTCGCTCCTTTAAGAGTACTGTGTGAAAATGAATTTTAAATAAGAAACTCAGGTTGTGCATCTCGCTTAAGAGTCCATCGTGGGACTTCAGGTGGCAGATTTTAGGCCGTAGGTCAAATCCTTTACTGGTGAACTACCTCTAATATCCATAAATACGTTCAGAAGTGTCTCTGAATTTGAAAAGGGCAAACCGGCAAGTATGACTGAAGCAAGACGTCCACTTATGTCCTCAAGTGAATAGCAAAGAACTGCTACATTCTTATGGGGTTTACATGAAACCGCTCCAAACTTTGTTGTCATCCACACTTCATTACATGGTGAGCAAATCCAGATGGCTGTGACATGGTGGAGAAGGGCTAGAACCCTGAGAGCAGACAGTCGAGGGATGCAACAAAAGGGGCAAAGACTGCCACTTGCATTAATACAGTTGGGTCCATTTGAAGGGCCATAGACAAAACCAGTTGCACTCTGACACCGAGAACTATGTACAAAATGGAGGCAAAACACTGCCTATGTTCTGTGTGTGTTTATGTTGTATTATAATATTGTAAAATACTATACATTCCATCCATCCACCCATCCATAAGCCCACCCACCCAACCATCCATCCATGTCTCCACCCATCAGTCCATCAGGAAGTGCGATCACCTCTACAAACACGCAACTTCTGGTGACCTGGAGTCTTCAGGTGTGCGTTGACATCATGCCAATGAGAAAAGACACGAGCGATGAACTCAGAGAAGCAGTTGCTGCTGTTTTTTCAATCTGGGTAGAGTTACAAGGTCATTTACAAGCGATTTTCAATCCGTTGCTCTACAGTGAGAAGGATTATTTGCAAATGGAGAACATTCAACACAGTCTTCCAGGCTTTCCACGAGTGGGCGTCCCAGCAAATTCACCCCAAGGTCAGACTGCATAAATGCTCAGAGAAATCACAAAGAACCCGAGAGCCACATCTAGGGATTTACAAGGCTCAGTTAAAATGTTAAATGTTAGTGTTTGACTCCACCTTCATAAAGACTCAAAGAAAGAGAAAAAGCACAAGGTCAGACCATACAATGCTCAGAGAAACTAACCTGAGGTTGGATTTATCTAATGTTACAACCTGATAAAGACCTGTTTTTTTTTTTTGTTATGTCTTACATATAAAATATATAAAGCCACACAACTACAAGAGGGTCTACTCTCCTTTCCTCATCACTGTCTATCTGTTTGTGTGTTTCATGCAAAGTTGATAAAAAATCTCACACACATTTGAATTAGAACTCTGTTTACTTTGCAAGATGATGGTGAGCTTCCTGGGGAACTTCTGATGCAGAATGCACAGGCAAGGGTAAATAAGCTCAGCCATATGGTTTAAGGTCAAACCACCACTCTCAAGTTCTGCCCTGAAACTTGCAAGTAAAAGCAAGACGGGTCTCTGAGGACAGGGGCGGCACCGTCCTGCAAGCTGTGCTTACAGGGAGGGAAGAACCACCTGACCACGGGGGTTACGTCTAAACACAGTGTTTTACAATATTCTCACCTGAGTAGAATCTAGGAGCAGGATGCTGAAACCGCCGTAGTGAAACATGCAAATCGTGTCAGTTACTTGCAACATACATTTAGTCCATCTGACACTTTTCAGCCAAAGTGAATTGCAGTGTTCAAGTACTTATCGAAACTCACCCATTTATACCGATGACTGATTTTTACTGCAATAAGTCAGAGTACTTTGCTCAAGGGCCCTACAGCAGGAAGCAGAATTCAGAACTTGGTCCATCAGGGCCGAAGGCAGCAGCTCCAACTACCACACCCCATGCTGCCCTGGTCTTTGGCCACATGATAGTTATTGTCGTAAAATTATATTTTATTTATTTATGTATTGCCTTTATTCTTTTACCAGATACTTTCTGGCACTCATACATACCCTGCACTCCCTAGATCATTCAAAAGTTTACACACCCAGACAGTTGACCTAAAATACATGTCTTTGGACTATGGGAGAAAGCATCTGCAGGAAAGCCACACAAAGGTGAGGATGACTGATACAAACCCACGTTTGAATTTAATTTAATTTTAAAAAATGTGATTAAAGAATAAAAGGCACCTGCTGGCTTTGGATGATGAAAATGAAACTATGCACTAGATGTGCGCTTGTTCTGTTCGGCCACTTCGTAGCGCCTGGTAACAGCTGTGCTCATACAGGTTATTGCCAAAATAAAGGAAATAAGGAAATATGGCCAAAGCTTCTTAAAGGGGAACTTCAGTGTACTTTGGCAGAAGTTGTAGTATGTCTGCAACCGTGTTTGAAAGAAAAAAAAATGCTTTACGGTGGTGACTGAAAGCTCCCTCAGGTGCTGCTCCTATTACTGCTCAGTTGGGGTGAGAGCTGACAACCAGGATGGCTGTGTTATGTTATACAGTAACCTTCCTCATCACTCAGAGCTGCTGAATCCCTTTCAACATTTGGGTAAGGCCTCAACATGTATCTCTGCCAGGTCCCAGTACTCGCCTTATCTCCTAGCAGCTCCAGAAACTTGAATTACACTATCTGCTATCACCTTTCTGTATCCTATCTATATGTGGATCCAAAAAAACTGGTACCGGACAAACTGACTGTGCTGAGTCGTGAGTCTGTGTCTGCAGCTCTTCATCTGTTGTGAAATGAGGTTCACTGCTTCTACACCAACTTTGGTTCCAAAAAACACATCTAGTAAACAAATAAATTTAAATGTGTTTGTTTCAAAGTCATGCTTTTCAAACCATTCATCGAGCACACGTGCCTTTTGGATAGGGCCACTGTCATTCTAGAGGATTCCACTGCCCTTGAGGTAGTAACGCTTCATTATAACTTGTGTTATTTCTTATTTATGGGAATCAACGTAAACCATACCTGAGAAATGCATGACACCCCGCAAGAGAGCCACCAAAACCCTTAACAGCAGAAAAGAAGCATTTCCACCTGTAGCCTTCTTTCGCTGGGTGCTACATAAGTACTATTGCAGTTGTTGACAAGGTGAATGGTGACTAATGTGACCGATGGGCCACTGTTTGTCATCTTTGCACCATTCCACCCACAAAAGTGCATTCGTGGGTGTTACAAGGGTCTGCGGTCTGCTGCTCAACCGTGTCATCCCTTTCTGTGAAGTTCTTCCCCAGACTCTTCTAAAAATTGCTGCTGCCGCCTTTGCTTGACATTTCAAGTGAGATGAGTCCCAGCTGAGGCGTTCGTGCTTTTGCTCACAGTTGCTCCTAGGTGGGGATGTCTTTCGGTCTGACGCCAACATCAGCAGCACGAGGGACCTTTGTCATCGGGGCACCTGGCAAACGTGCCCCAACAGTCAGCTATTTCTGACACTCGGTGAGAGCTCTTCTTCTCTAGCCATTATAACAGGCAGCTGCGTCTCCCCCCATTTTGATGCTTGAACTTAGAGATGACTAATCGGTTATTTATGTCAGGGATCTCTTGAGGCCCTCAGAACTGCTGCATTTCTTCAGTCATTCAAGGGAAGAAGCCATCATGTCCTGACTTATTTCTGTCTAGAGCTCTGAAAACCTTCACAAGTTAGACCTTCACCACCCGAAACCTTCCTTCTTTCGAGTTCCTATTTGCGTATCACTTCATTCAGCAGCTACTTAGATGTGTGATCTAGAAAAAATGTTATATCGGACAAAATAACTGTGTTTCAACAAGTGTTTGTTGGTTGTCGAGTTTCCCCCCTACATTTTATTTATCTTTCCCGTCATGCGTATTTCACGTCAGACACACGACTGCCGCACTTGACGGCAACGCGCTAAAGTATCGACGCAGAAATTTATAAGCGGAGTAAACGCACCGCCGTTCGCATGAGTCAATGGCGTCGCGACGACGTGTCACCGAAGCCTGAATACGTGATGATTTTGCTCCACCTTCGCCCTTTTGCCCACGTGCAGCGGTAGCCTCGTGAGAAAAGGACACCAAGAATGCCCGATTTGCATTTATTTATTATTATTATTACCTGGTGCTTTTCTCCAGTGCAACTTGCCATGTTAAGCTACTTACGCTGATTTTCGCGTTTGTGCCGCCGCAATTACGGTAGCGTCATTTTCCATTTTGGAGCAAGTACCTCGATCGACGCTTCTACAGCAGGAGGCGGGATTCAAGCTAGGGTGCTTCAGCGGCTCGAACCACTGTGCCACCTGCTGCATTGATACGCGGTCCTCCAGGTTAAAGACCTATTTTGCCCACATTACTTTGGAGGCAAAGCAGAACGAGTGGAAGGGAATTACCAGTCGATTGCCTCCGAGTCTGAGCTTCACTTTGGTTAAATGAGTGGCTCCGTAAACCCAGCCAAACAGAAGATTCCCCGAGCTGGAAGCGAGAGGAAAACGTATGAAAAGGAACAAAAAAAGAGTTAAGTGCAAACAGGAAGGCTGGATGTTGTCCGTGTCTTTCTGGGGTGGGGCGGTGGGCTGCCTGCACATGCCGACCTAATGCCGTGACCTCTTGGCCTGCCCCGGGGCTGTAAGCGGGGGGGTGGAGGTCAAGGGATCGGAGCTGTCGGAACCCCCGAAGCGATCCACTCCGGTGCTTCGAGGCAGCCGTACAGCGCCTTTGTGCGGGGAGGGCCCAGGAGGGACAATGATCTACAGCGACTCGGCCTTTGCCAGCAATGCAGCCTCGGACAACCCCCCTGTGTGACTGCACATGTGCAGCTCAAAGCTGCCTACAGTGACACCAAGCTCCCCTTTCTGGCAGCGAACGGCCCGCCGACGTCACGCCCGTCCCATGAATATTGATGAGGGGGACTGTCTCTTTTGCAGACGAACAGAAGGAAGCAAGATGGCGGCGCTGTAGGATTTGCCGTAGAGGAGACCTGGACGGCTCGCTGGAATTCTGCAAAGTGGAGGGACAGAAAAAAAGGTGAGGGCTTCTCCTCGACCTCCTAAGAGTCTCCTGCCTTTTCTCCCTCCCCATTGTTCAATTTATGCTGAAGCTTTGCCTCGGTGTAAAAACATCTCACCATGAAGCTGTCGCCACTATAATAAGGAGGGGATATTAAAGCTTCTACAACATGGCTGACATTTTTCTTTTTCTTTTAAAAAAGAGAAACAATGGCTAAGAGCAAAGTTTACAGCTTTACTGAATCTTTTCGGCAGCACCGAGTGCCCAAGTAGCCCGAGTGGACTTTTCGGCAGGCTTTGCCGAATGTTTCAGATGTTCAAGTACAGTAGTTTCCTTATGATGATGATTCTTTGTATGCATATGTGTATTATGGAGACGGGGCTGCTTGAATCTGCTGTTTGCCAGAGGGCTGCTGTTGTAAGAAGAGAAAGACGCCCAGTTGATTTTTCATTTTCAGATCTATTTAGGAATTTCACGCAATTCAATACATTTCAGTCGCTTCCTCTTTTCAGTAGTTCTCTTCGGCGTGTGCCTTTAACATGAGCTATAGTCTACTTAACATGCTGAAGTGGTGGATTTCCTTGCGAGATAAGAGGAGCGGCAGGGTCGGCTGAAGACCGAGCGGCGGCAGAGGTCTGGAGGGGGGCTCGCGAAGGGGGCTCGGAGCACAGCGCTGGGACGGGGGGGTCGCTTTTGCCGGCATGCCTCGTGAGACCCGGCCGGCATGGCTCGCGCCCGTGAATGACAGAAACAAAGGCGAGCGCAGTATAAGATGACAGAGAACTGCGGCGTTGAATGGCCACACGGACTGGATCTTTAAACCTAAACCCACTGCACCCGAGCTAAAGGCATAAAGGGGAGAATGCACCCGTTTATATTTTCATTTAATTTTCATTTTACAATAAACATATTTCTGCAGCTGAGACACATTTACATGTCTGCTAACCCTTCTGCTACGCTGTGAGGCTTACTTTTAGATTTTTTAAAATTAAATCTACGCCGGTTTGTATTCGGTAGGGAGCGTGTTTGGGGAAAACGTACATACCCCCAGCAGGTTACTGGATATAGCAAAGCGGCGCACTGTATGTGGAACAGAGGCTTAAATTCACGTATGTCCTATTTTCCCTCGATTTACTTAGGAGGATAAACAAGGATTTAATTCTCTATTGTAATTCCTAATGCACTACTATTGTCTTAATCTGCCTTGCAGATGTATGAAAATCATCCCGACGTGTCAGTTCTAAGGACAGTTAATGCTGTGGTGGAGAAAAAATAGATGAGTATCTCCAAAGATTGACATTACAAACAGTGGAAATACAAAATGGTGCTTGGATAACAGAAAGCCTCTTTAAAAGATGGTGGCTGTTGCTTGTTTACTGATGGTTTGAACCAGCAATTAGATTTGAAAGATCTTATTTTATATACAGATGTCTTCAAAAGCCGTTTTATGAGCCTGACGACATATTTGACTTTTTTAGGGGCTCAGCAGCCTAAGGCTATTGTTTATGGTAAACTTTTACTGACGCCCAGACCCTTTTTTCTGTGTTTGACAAATGGCCCTCAAATAGGGGCCCTATTTGTGTTTCCCCCCCTTGATGATAATGCTAACGGTATCATTAGAATTAGCGTTATACTTGCCCCCCCCCCCAACAATGAAGGTCTGCGCCTGTTTGTGTGTTTGCTGTGTGTATTCCACATTCTACACTTTCACTGGCTGCTCACAGTGGAGTGTGTGTGTGTGTGTGTGTGTGTGAAATACACAATGGTCTTCCTTATGAAGCCGACTGACTTCTTTGCATTTAATGGAGAAATGAGCAGTACTTTGAAGCCAGTTGGTTATTCGCACCAGCATATGTATTTGTGTATTTGTGTTTTGTTTTTTGTTTTTTTTTTATTCACCGCAGTTGTTAGTCCGGTCGTAAACCCACTGTAACATGTACCCTCCATACACTGACCAGAATGGTAACCTACTTAAAAATGTCTTCTAGATGTGTTGCAAAGCTTAGCTTTTGCTTCAGTTTTTGCATGAGTCACATTGATGGGGGTTGTTGTCAGTCACCTTAGATCAATAGTGAGAAATTGGTATTCTTACCATTCAGCATAGTTTTCACCCGGCGAGAGTTGATCTTGACTACAGTCTTACGGCTGCTTGGCACACACATTTGTGAAGAATTCTCTTCCAGTATTTTGAAAAAGACCTATTTAGAAAGCTCCACTATGTGGTTAAATATTTACAGGCCTGCTGTAGTGTGTTTGAAGTTAGTAGTTACAGCCCTCATGACGTGATCTCAAAAATAGCGTTTTGTTGTGCGTGCCATAAATGCAGAGTTTTTCAGCTAATGCAAAAAAAAAAAATAAATAAAAATCTGATTATACTAAATACTGCCAAGATGGGTGACTTTACTAAGCTTTACACTACTTTGATGGCAAAGGGTTACTGGCCACTTGTGGGTTTGTATGTGAGAGAAGCACATTCCCACGTAAACTTTCTTTAGCTGCAAAATTTAAGCAAAAAATATTGTCTTTAAAGGACATAAAGTTGTTCAGTCCCACTCTGGGCCCTGTTTTCCACCAACTGTTAATTTTGTATATACTGTTTCGATGCACTAGAGTATTGCCTTTCCGCAGCACCCGTCGGCTCAAAAGCGAATGTCAAATTCAGACCCAGATGCAGCAGTCTCTGTGAAACAATGTGTTTCTCCTGGATTTCTTTCTTTCAATTATTATTTTTTAACATATTTTTGTAACGATAGACCTGACGTGGACGGTGCGGCCGCCTGTATCGATGTCAGAGTTCACCTCTGGGGTGAGCCCGCGAGGTCGGCGTGCGCACGTGGCCCGCTCTGTTTACAAACACGGGCCGCGCTTTTTCGGCGTGCTGCTTACGTAATGGCTCAAAGGGCCGTCTGAATCATCAGCGAGGCGACTGCCCGTTTCCGTGGATTCCAACGTGACCTCGGCTGCCACGGCTGGCGGGATCCGCCGAGGAACCTGCCAGTTAGTGAGGTAGCCTCATTACGGCAGACCGGTGCCAGGGCGGAGGGTGCGAGGGAAGCCCTTTCCCGAAACATGTGTCTCCCTTTCGATTTAAAGAACTTGGCCGTGCGAGGGCTCGCACGTTCGAAACACTTTCTCTCAGTTAACCGCTGCTGCATTCTTCTGCCACGAATTACTAGTTGCAACCAAATACAACCACGCGATAACCATATATGACTGACCCCTTCTGCAGGTATTACATTATTCACAGTAATTCGCAAGTCTTTCAAAAACTGGCCATCAACTGTAGCCTAAAACTCGAAGCGCACGGGTTTAACTCGGCGGTATCCTTGAACAAGGTACTTTCCCTGATTTAATGCCGTAAATATTACCCAGCTGTATAAACAAGTAGATGAAGAAAGGCACCTCAACCATGCGAGCTACTTCTGAGAAAAGGTGTCTACGTACAAGTAGACAAAGGCCTGAACAACAGCGGTCTCAGAATGTGCAACCAACTTTCAAAATAGGGTAAAGGGAGCTGTTACCGCGGTGAGCACATGACAAAGTGAAATGTGGCGTGCTACTGAGAAACGCTTTTTTCCCCATATCCATTCTGTCATTTTTTTCCTCTGAAGTTAACATATTAGATAAAAGAGATCTGCTTTGAAGACGTGCTAATTCGTGACATGTGGGTTCCAACGTGCGGTTTACTATAACCCATTTAAAAAATTCAAAGGGAAACAGATTTTCTGCAAGGGAACCGAAGAGGCATCGTGCAGTGGTTTGTTATTTGTGGTGGTACAGCCTGGGCCTGCCACAGGGTGTAGCGTGGCCCATTTCCACAGAAGGACAATGTTGGGTTTAAGTGAACACCAGTCTTCATAAACAGGAAATACATTCCATCAGGCTTCTGATGTCCAGAGGCCAGTATCCTTCAGGCTAGAGAAGAGGGAGTTCACACCACCACCGGGCCACCATACCCTCTATGTTAGTTATTTATTTATTGAAATGGTTCTTTTGTTCAAAGCTGGCACTGATTTGTACAGTTAAGTAAGTTTTACTGTATCCGCTCAGGGAAAGCAGCTTTTTCCAGGCTACTGTAGCAGGATTCAAACATGGGTCCTTTGAAACCAAGCGTGGTGGGGCTAACCATTACACCACTTGCTTCCCCCTGCAAGGAAACTAATTCATCACATTTTTAATGGTTAAAAAATAATAAAATCTGAAAATGCTAAATATTGATAAGAGGCTTTCTACTGCTTCGATTTGGTAAGGATTAAGTAGAGATTTAGAAGTGAATTCTAAAGTTTTTCCGAGTTTCTTTCGGTCAGCAATAGACAACCAACCATTTCATTTATTGTTACAAGGCTTGGATAAAGCAGTCAATGAAAATGGATGGAGGGTCAGATGTTTTGATGCTTCAAGCTCCCATTTCCAGCACGGAGCACTTCTTTTAAAGGACACAGAGCACCGAAGAAACAAAACTACGAACGCATAGAACGTATCAAGGTTCCACTTAGGAGCGATTCTTGTTGTTCTTTACTCTACAATGGAAGTTAGCTAATACAAAGCCCCGTGGTCTCCTTAAGCACATAGAACGGTCAGGGTAAAGGTTGATAAAGATTAATTTAGGTGATACTAATTCGTATTATAGAAATTCAGGCTAAGTGCCTTGCTCTACACTAGAGCAGGAGGTGGGGTTCAAATCTGCCCTTGTAAACAGCAAGGTGGCATCTATAACCATTACGCTACTAGCTGCGCCACTCCGCTGCAACCATCCGAAGGAAAGTGTCAGTTAAACAAATAAAAATAATGACAATTCCAATGTTCTGACCTACTGAACTGTTCACAACCATCTTTCTGTGCTCATAAGCAGACCTATGACTTTTCTGGCAGTATGAAAAATGACATTCGGGCATTTGTAACCCCCGTGCAAGTTGAAAGCACACGGAGTTAAGTTGTTTACATAAAGCCAGTGGCCTTTGAAGGGGTTGTGCCTGAATGTCTGAAGAAAGACAGAAGGTTGTGAATGCTATTCAGTATTGTGTCCTTATTTAGGGCTTTCAGTGACATCATGGACTACTCTTGAACATCTCAGATGACTAGCTGTTGGGTTTCCCTCCAAAAATGCAGCAACACACTGGCTACTGGGAGAGGGTCCGATGGCGAACAAAGAAGTCTTTGAATTATGTGTAAAGGAACCAGAAACTATTTTTGTTCAAATAGAAAAGGCTCATTCTGTTACAGTTTATACTACAGATATCCCATTTTTATATGATTAAGTATGCAAGCTATTAATAGCAAACTAATAACATTAAATTCTGCGGTGGTTCTTTTTCTGTTTAATGTCTAGGTTTATATTTAAAAGTAACGGTTTAACAGCTCAGATCCGCATTAAGGAAAACACGATGACAAAGCGGTAGGTTGCTTTTGGGTGGTTTCAAAGGACAAAGTGGGCAACCTGGGTTTTTAGTCCAAAGTACATTGAATGAAAAAGACTTAATGACTCCTAAGATGTCTGTAAAACCTCATTTGTTTACGTTTGTTTAAGTTATCCAGAACCACGGTGCACCACAGAACTTTGATAGTAAGCAGGAATATGTTGTATTTAAAAAAAAAAAAAACTTTGACCACTTCAGACTTGTTCTGTGTGCTTTTTTAACACATTATGCTTATAGATTTAACATTCTCTTTTCATATTGTACAAAACCGTAGCAAACAATCCTACCTTTTTGCACACAGCAATTTGGTTTTTCGTGGAAAATCAGACCCGAAATTCCGATTTCAGGCCTTTGCTTTAGAACTTTGACTGTGTTTAAAGACAAGAGTGTGCAGCCTTATCCCCCAATGTTAATATTTACTGCAGATGGCTTTCAGCTGGGACAAAGTGTCGCCATGGTTACGGGACTCTGAAAGACATTAACTTTGCTCTGCGCACAGATCCTTAAGTCAGTCAGATGCACAGTGAGGATTTGCAGAGAAACAAAGGGACAATGGGAGCGAAAGTACAACGTGAAAAGGGGAGAAAAAACACTGGAATGTATATGCTTACAGACTTGTTCATTAGCACCTTCGGAACAGACAAACTTGCCTTTTGCAAAGGTTCCCTCGCAGTTATTAACCATTTTGGTTTGAAATCCAGCCACTGTTACTGGTTGGGATAGCCAAGTGGATTTTAAAGGTAATCCATTTTATTTCGTGGTTTGGATAATGATCAGCTTAGGAGACCTCTTCTTGACCCTTGAGACGACAAAGCAAATCTTCTATTCCAGGTTGTTCGAATGGATTTTATTAGAATAAATACGGAAAAAAATATTAGAAGTAACACACACTTCCCCAAATAAAATGGAGCATGTGCGATACAACACAGTATGATACAGCGGCGGTAATGCCAGCGTTCCTCAGTCCTCCAAAGTAAAATTTTAGCAAATGAATACATGCATCCATGGGCTGATCCAACGTGCAAGTTACAAACCGGCAAGTTCTCGTATTCTTCGGATTTCCTTAACGCTTTGCAAAAATAAGGCGGCAAGGCAATAAAGACGAAACTTGCATCCGCAGATTCGTTTGCATTAAAACATTTGAATTTGAAGTCGCTTTGGTGGTTGGGGAGCTCAGGTCAAGAGTGACGGAGAAGAACAGAACAACAGTTGACGTACAGATGATACAGAAGCTGTAAGATGTCTGGTAAACATAAGATGGCTTTGCTGAGGGCGAGGGATTTAATTTAACTGACTAAATAAATTGGACACCTTATATACACACGAGACTAAAAACGGTCATTTACATTTATTTATTTAACAAACACTTTCGTCCAAAGCAACGTACAGCTCAGAGCAACTCTGAACGTCTGAACGTGTTCTGTGGTTTATCATAAAGTTGCATTGTTTCTTTCTGGCGGTTTACTTTCTTTCTTATGGTCGGGGAGGTCTCGATCCTGATTTTTGCTTTCAGATGCATAATTTGTTCCACACCAAACATGACAAATGACATTCTCCTTCCAGTAAAAGAGTTACAGCGACTCTTGAAGCTGAAAACGATCGAAACCTGCCGTTGAAAGATACGCGTGATGGGAAGCGTCCTCCTGCTTTGGTATTGTGCGCTCGCTCCTCATTTTAAAATAAATGATGTTTGATGTTCTGAGAATTTAAAAAAAAAAAAAAACAGCTCAAAGTTGATTGAAAAGAAAGTGATGCAATGGATTGATGAGAACGAAAGCTTACTCATGACTTGTTTACTAGCGTGTCACGGTAACCAAGCGGAAACAGAACCCAGAATGAGTGGAAAAGCAGATCACACAGAGGCCTGGTCTATATTTACACGAGAGATTTAAAGCACTAGAGCTGACCTAGTTATGAGGGAGTTTTCACGACAGACGTGGTTGGACAGTGATGCTGCACATCTGAAAACTTCTTTATTCATCCATTCAGCTGAAGCTTTTTTCGATATCACATTTTCAGCCACTTACAGTGAATTACCGAGTTATACAGCAAAATCATTTTTACTGTTTCAATTCAAAGTGGGAACCTTCAACGATGGCCCCACAGAAGGAGGTGGGAGTCAGACCTGGTTCCTCTGGGGGGGGAAGCTTGAACTACTACACCACCAGATGCCTTATATATGGACATAAATGATCATAAGGCCATATGTCAACATTCTGAAAGCTAAACTTTCCTGCAGATCATTTGGATTCAGAAAAGAAAAGAAGTGCTTTTTATTGGTTTTGTCCTATTGATCACCTAGAGAGAAAAAAAAAACAACATCAGAGACTAGCTGGAGACAATAGGCCCCCTGTGAAGGTGCTCGCCTGTCCCCTTATATCATAATCCTTCTTGGTCTCAGTATAATTTTCACTGTTTCAATTCAAAGTGGGAACCTTCATCTATGGCCCTACAGAAGGAGATGGGAATCAGACTTGGTTCCTCTGGGGGGAGAAGCTTGAACTACTACACCACCTGATGCCTTATATAGAACATATTGCTCCATATATTTATAAAGACAAAAACTCAATGCAAAACATATTTAACTGTCGGTGCTTCATGTAATCTGGCTTGGCTGTGTCCTTGCAGTTGCAATTTTGAAGACATTTCTATGTTATGAAAAGAAACAGGCAAATCATGACATAAGCTTGGCTTGAATTTCAGTTGAACTGCTACACTAGTGACCAGGAACAATGAACAGGACCACCTCTATGATGTTTAAAAACCAGTCCGGTGACTTAACCCGAAAAACTGCCCGAGGCGAGTCATTCATGAGCCTTGTGACTTCCCTGTAGTGTTTTACCATTGAAACGACACAGCATAAAACACATGAATGAGATTATGTGCTTTGGTTCTTTCACTTGTGTGAAAAAAAAGCCCCAAATTGTGGTTTTGTAAGAATTACGAGAAACTGAAACGAGTCGGTTAAAGGCATGCCAGTGTTTGTTAGAAATTATTGGTGTACTGAGTCACTTTCTGCGATGGTGGCGCTTCGGTGTGTCATAATGTTTAGCAAAGTGCTTGCAGTTCTACAAATGAGTAACACCGGGAACATATGAAGGAGAACACTGGTGTTTTTTTTCTTCTGCTGTTACACACAGACTTGTATCAATGAAGCTACTTTTTTTTTTTCCCAGAACAAAACTATGAGCTCAGCTCATTTGTTGATATTTTACAGAAATATGTAGGTTGCAAATACCAGGCAGAAGGTGAACTATTGGTTCGAACTAATACCTTTGGACTTGAAAGGACAGGTTCGAATCCCCCTTCTGTCTGCGGTGCCCTTAAGCAAGGCACCTACCCTGAACTAATATGGTAAAAGTCACCTTGCTGTACGAAAGGTTGAACAATTTAAGCTTTGCGAAATGACATGTCAGCTAAACAGGTGAATGTACAGCTTACCAAGCACCTCCTGAGGTTCTCTGGTCATGTGACATAATATTAACTACCATGTGATGACAAAGAACATATGTGACCGCACCCGACAAAAGACCCCCTGGTAGCTCAGCTCCGAGTTGTATGACTCAAATATTACATTTGTTGTTATAGCAAATTTTTATTTTTTTTACCGAGAAAAAAACAAGTCCTCATAACGTTTGCTGTTTTTGGCGCTGGGGCCATATCTGGCTTCTGATCTACTCGGCCCTCTTTGTTCGAGTTCCTGTGCGTTTTTTTACACTGTCAATAAGCACTAATACACTGCATCCGCACCGAACACACCCACTAGGCTTAAAGGACGAAAACCGGTACGGCGGTCGTAAATACCTGGCACAAGTTCTAAATTGTTAGTATGCCAAAAAGACCTCGCCTTTAGTCCCTCGTGGTGCAGCTGTCTGTATTTGCACTTTACATTTACGTGTGACTGCAGCCTGTTTTTCGGCTGTACTGGGGTTAAATCGGCAGATGGGCCGGCCTTGCAGAAGTTGGGCAAAATCAGTAGTAACCAGAGGCCTTAAAAGGGAGAAAAATATCAACAGAGGAAAGAAACACCCCCCAAAAAACACAAACCCAGCTTCCTGCACAGGAAATTGGTGTTACTATTATAAACTCTGCTTCTAAATACCCGTCCTGCCAAAAAATATCTTTAAATGGTTGTAGTAAATTGATTCCAGTCACGCGTCACGCAAACGGCGGTGCCAGTTCTTAAAATAGTGACTAAATGGATGAGATTAAAGTCAGGAAGATTTGTTGTGCTCTTATGCCCGCGTGTGCAGAACGGAGACCCCGGAGAAGCGAAGGATTTATGGTGCAGCAGTAGAGCGTGTGAAGGATGCAGCCAGGGCTGCTACTGTGTTGGCGCTATCGCTGTCACCACCACCACCGTGCTCAGCTGGGATCTTTGCTGTCCTCGGAGACGTTGTCCGTGTGGGTGTATCCAGCTACACGGGACTGGGCTGTGCGGGGTAAAATCTGGAGTGTGTCTCTGCAAAGGACGGGAGCAGTATAATAGATTCCGGAGGAGGGAGCCTGCTGAATGTGTAGGGGATCCTGTGTAAATCCTCCCAGAATAAATACCCACACCGACGGAGAACAGAAGGTAGTGAGATGACTGACTCTAAGCTTAATAGTTGCTCTGAATAATTTCTTTGTATTTGATCAGAAGGTGAATTAATGTAGCCGTTCTTATCGATTAATAAAATGCATATATGCTGACAGACGACTGCAAATATGTCTTTTTTCAGAATGGATCCATATGTATTATATATCCACTAAAACACAAGCATTACCTGTATATTTAAAAGTGATTAAAAGCTGAAAAATGATCATAAGGCCATATGTCAGCATTCTGAAAGCTAAACTTTCCTGCAGATCATTTGGATTCAGAAAAGAAAAGAAGTGCTTTTTATTGGTTTTGTCCTATTGATCACCTAGAGAGAGAAAAAAAAAAACAACATCAGAGACTAGCTGGAGACAATAGGCCCCCTGTGAAGGTGCTCGCCTGTCCCCTTATATCATAATCCTTCTTGGTCTCTAATCCCAGCCAAAGTCTATAATCTAGTCCCTAACTGCTGATTTAAGGAGCAGACCCCTGGCTGGGTCACAGCAGCAGAGGAGAACATCTCCAGTAGCACTTGCACCTCTGACATTACCCAAGGGGCGACAAGTTTTAGCATCACCGAGGAGCCTCCCCTGTGGAAAAAAGTGTCCAAAAGCACAATAATTCACCCATTTATACAGCAGGTTAATTTTTACTACATCCATTCAGGGTAAGAACCTTGCTCAAGGGTACTACAGCAAGAAGTGAGGTTTGGAGCTTTCATGAGGGAGGTGGAGGCTCTAACCACCACTCCAGCTACTGCCTGCTGCATGTAGCCTAACATCAGCCATCTTTTAGTGCTTTCTGCACTATCAGATATTCTCATTTCACACTTTTGAGGTGTTAAAGGACCACATTTTAGCAAGATTATTGTCCGGCGTGCCCCTTGACTTTAGGGTGTATTTGAATAGTTAAGGAAAACACGACTACATGTACTTTAATGTACACGCAGTTTTAAGTAATTTTTGTATCACTACACAGATAACAGTTATAAGTTCCTTCCTGGGGACGTACAGAATATTGGCCCTTTGTACACTTTCCAAATCCCAGTGCTGTACTTTGGTTTCAGGTACTTTGCCTCGTGGTTTATTCTGGAGAATGTATTGCATTTAAATGACCAGTTCTTTGACAGACAATGTCACAGATGCATTTGTCAGAGTTTAGTTCTCTTTCCTGTGGTTTCATGTAACGTCAAGATGGAAGGAGGAAACTACTGCTTCTCTGTTCTCATAACCGAGCAGAACAGTGTCCTTGGCTTTAATGATGACTGAATGTGAAAAGCATCTGACAGTGTCTGTTTTCTTTTATGGGGACCCCTTTTCAACATCCGAATTGGAACAGCCTTCCAGTTTTATTTGGCTGTAGAAATGGTGTAAAAATGTAAAACACAGTTTAAGTAACTCGTCGGTCACATTAGTTCATAAGAGTCGCTTCCTTCTTTTTCTTCTTGTTCTTCTTGTTTTTCTTGTTCTTGTTTTTCTTCTTATTATTATTATTTTTTGCTATTATTATTAATATTACCGACTATGCTGTTGTTGAGATTTTCTGCATCTGGCTTTAAACTGCTCTAAGTTTCTGATTTTCAGCTTTGTGTAGCATGCTTTGTTTTGTGAGTTTTAACTTCATATTTTATACAGCGATTAGTTTATGACTAAAATAAATTGTAGACGATCAAACTAACAAGTTATTTGTTGCATATAATACCGTAATAAAACAATTTGTTGAAAGGAGTGATGCAAACATAATTGTGACCGTTCACCAGATTTTTTCACAAAATAGAAAATAACCCCTACTTGTTGATATCAGTGTTACGCTGCCCAGTGTCACCTAAGCAGCATCATCTAACCTTAATTCTAATAGTGATACAGCTCTGCATTATTAAAAAAAACAGACCAAGTCTCAACATCCAGGAATGTGATTGTACGCAACCGGCAGTCTAAATAGTTATAAATCCACACCGGGAAGAGTAACACTTCTCTGTATGCGAAAACACGTTCCATGTCAGGAAAGACAGTTAAAGTTCAGGACTTTGTAAGATTTTGCTTTTGAGCATTTCAGATGTCTGGATGGTCTATGGTTTCTTAACAATAAGGTTCAAGACGGTAAGCCAAAAATGTTTGCTTGAGCATTGCCACTGCCCAAGGAGATACCTTTGGAAATTCAGGAGACCTGATTAGATATCCTGAAAACAAGATAATGCTGCTTTTCTTTATCATTTTTCTTGGGTTTTGTTTTCCTAGGAGAGACAAAGGGCAGCCCTGTGGATGGACCCAGTGCTGGCCAGATGGAAACAGAGGAGGCCAGTCATGAGGCGCAAGAAAGACTGACATCAGCGTCACCTAAGACTCTCTACCAGGTCGAACACCAGGTTGCCAAGGTGCAGAATGGAAACCAGCTTTCCAGAGGGTTCCTTAAGCAAGTCAATGGGGATGGCAGCTGGAATCATTTTAAATGTTACACAGGGGCCAGCCAGATGAAGAGGTATCACGAAAGCTGCTCTGACTCTGCTGGTATGCAGGAAATGTTTGATCAAAGCTCATACTTGACCAATGGAGAAGCAAACCATGCCTTCCATGAGCCGTCTTTATTGGAGACTCATCAGTCAAAAAAACTTAAGGTTGATTCCGACATTAATGGAAAGGAAGATGATGTCATGCTTCCCTTGGATGAAACAGAACCCGGTGGTATGGAAAGCAATCTGGGCTGCTTCTCACACTTTTCCAAGAAGGTAGAATTCGACTGTGATGTTTTGCTGGAGCAGAAGAATGATAAGGAGAGCTGTGTCCCAGCCAACAATGGCAATTTTTCACTTCCAAGGAACAAGCCAATGGTTCCAAATGGTGCTACACTTACATCCCCATCCACGAAAGGCTCACATGGTGAGCTGATAGAAAAACCACTGTGTCAGTATTACCCAGACCTTCTCACTCACTCACCACATGATCCAACGTTTCAAGAAAATGCAACCAAGCACCGAAGTGCAGAGGGCATGCCACTACAGGCAATGCGTTCTCCATCCCTTACCTCAGGTTTGCCAATTTTGCCCCAGACCTCTACATCTGGGCAACTGGACGAAATCTCCTTGAATTTTGGCAGCAATGCTGGATACAAAACAACACTGGCGATGGATCTGAAAAGGCTGCGACGGCAGGATGGCCCTCTTCAGGATGTCCCAGAGGCGGCAGCAGCAGCAGCAGAGTCCCTCTCTGAGCTTCAGAAAGAGCTGGTTTGTAAAACCAAGATGTCGACACCGCAATATCAAAATAGTAAAGATAGGTTGCTTAATCAACTGCAACCCTCAAATATTTGTCTGAATTCTAGGCTTGAATTTAAGGAGCCCTTCCCCAGATGTCAATCTAGCATTGAGGAGACTAAAGGTTTAAGCCCCTCCACTGATCAGTCAGTGCTGAAGGTAGCAGATAGCAAGTTGGTGGATGCTGAGCAGAATTCATTGGGCTTTAATCCTGGTGTACTCTCACAAAAATGTCAGCAGCAGATGGAATTTGGAACACCTCAGCAAACTGACAGCCAGAGAAAGTGCGAAAGCCATAGTCTGCAAGGCTTTGCTGGCTCTGATCAGCCAAGCTGTCAGCCCACGCCTGCAAAGCTGATAGAGGATATACAGAACTTGGCCTGTGATTCAGGACCTCAAGCTTGTTTGGTGGGAAATTGTTCACAGCAAGACAAAGTGGAGAGTGAAGGAGAGAAAGAACAAGAGGCTGTCGGAACACCCAAGCCAGTGAGGACCTACCGCAACGTAAACTGGATAGATCTCAACTCCTCTGAGCCTCCTGATACATGGAAGGATTTTGGTTCTGAGTCACAGCCGAAGCATAAGTATGGCAGTCTGGGTTCACTGGGAATCCCTGAGCCAATGCAAGCCTTCCAAATGGATGATTTCAAACCAACCAACATTCACCATGGGGACAAACACATGCCCGATGTATATAAACCAACGCATGATCAAATCAGCTCTTGTGCGGACAAGGATTCTCAAATACAGCCAAACCAAGTAAATCCTTTATCTTCACAGTGTAGTCAGCAACACGAGAATCGAAATCAGGATCGCATTCAGTTAAAGCAAGAGCACTTATGGGGGAAGACCCAGAAAGAAACAGAACAGATTCTTACTTCTGATTTTCCAGACCATCAACAGTCTCTAGAACATCAGATTGGGAATGCAATTCAGGAGGAGCTTTCCCAAGATGCCCTGGGTACCAGAACAACTCAGACTCCCTCTCAGAGGTCCATGGAGGAACAGGACAACACAAATATGGAGGTGTACTTTGGACAGAAAAAACACCCAAAACCTTTAGAGTACAATTCCCAAAACCAGCAAATGCGATACCCAGCAGGACTAAACCCTTCCATCACAATCAAGGCGGGGTTTTTCAATGCTCCCTTACAAAATGCTCAAACTCAGCGTGACACGAAAATAGTATATAAACACGCAAATGGCACCGCACTTCACGATAGTCCCAAATTTGACCAAACCATGGGGACAAATCACCAGCAGTATTATCTAAGTGACAAAGCCAAAAATCAATGCTTTCGAATGAACATGGCAAAACTGCTGTCAAACCACACAGATATTCAAGTGTCACCAACTCTACCGAAAAAACAAATGCAGCTGTCACAAGGTGCATCACGCCAGCAGGAGTCAGAACCTATGGTAACACAAGGCTGCGTTAAAGCAGAGCAGAAGGAGTCCTGCTCACAGCCTCAAGGGCAGTTGGGAGAATTGCAGAAGCAAGCTGCCCTGTGCATGCACTTGTTGCAAAAGCAACAGCCTCAGTGTTTTAGCAACTTCAAGTACCTGCTGCAAGCCATCAAGAATGAGAATGGCCCAAAACTGGAATCCCCTGGCGCTCAGCAGGGATGTGAGATTGCAGGTCCACCCCTTCAGAAAATGATCAAGCAAGAGCAATCTCAGGTGGCATGTGAACAGTTAGGGCAGAAAAGCATCATTGCAAAAATGGAGCGTCAGTTAAGCCAATACCACCTTCCCTCCAACGTGGTGGAAGAGAAGCCTCTGGCTATGAAACTGGTGAATAAAGTAAAGGTTGAAACCTCTGATCGTGTGGCCATACTTTCAATGCATGCGAATCTTGAAGGCAGGGAGCTGGGGTGTGCGGCGCAAAAAAAGTCTCCGTCTGATCTCACCAACACAAAGAAGTTTGCCCCCAATCTCAGCAATTTCCTTGAGTCCCCCATAAAGTTGCTGGACACTCCTATCAAAAACCTACTGGAAACCTCCATGAAAACTCAGTATGAGATCCCATCGTGCCACTGCGTTGGTAAGACAAAAGACACTTCGCATTGCATGTTTTTTTTTTTTTTTTTAGCTAATATTAAGATTACAGAAAAAGAACTCTTCGATATTTGTGACATTAATTCTTCACAAACAAATTGGAAACGTTCACACACCTTGTATGGAAGAAAATGTGTAAAAGCTCTAATTCAAGTGTTTTAGTTTACCCGTTCGGGGGAGGGGGAAAATAAGGCGTCCTGCATGGTTTGTAAAGGTTTTTGTCGGAGTGGAATTTGAAACTCGGTTGTATTGGCCAGATCAAATCAGCGAAAGAGACGAAGGCCCCTATTACACTCATCTGGGAGCAGCTCCAAATGTAGCAGGCATCCGGGAGCTGATGGAGAAGAGGTGAGGTTCTCCCCAGGATATAAACGGAGACATACTTCAACTACATGTATAACATGCTGATTATGTACTGCTGTTGTTGTTCACAAGGTTTGGCCAGACTGGCAGTTCCATCCGAATAGAGAAGGTTGTGTACACAGGAAAGGAAGGCAAGAGTACACAGGGCTGCCCCATAGCAAAATGGGTAAGAACAATGTCGTGTGTATTTTAATACTCTGTGCATGTTGGAAATGACCGGGGCTAAGCTGCTTTTAATGTTAAGCATCAGAAACACAGAGAGTGGACCCGAGGGGAGAGGGTAGCACTGCGCTTTAGTCCGCATTTGAACGTAGCTCTGGCTGCACAACGTGTGCACGGTGATCTCGTGTTCATGTCAGTTTCCTTCCACAGTCTGGGGACATGTGTTTCAGGTTAACTTGAGGCTGTAAATTGCTCTCAGTTTCTATGGGGTTAAAACTTTGCCCTAAGAAACCCTGGTATGACATCCCAGCTGTAGTCTGAATTGCGACCCATTTATGGTGGGCTTGACTCTGGTCCACCACAACCCTCTACAGGTTAAGTGTGTAAAAATTTCTAACTTACTGTCTACAGAGTAAAAGCGTACTTTACCATATAAGCGTTTCTGACATGTTGGATACCTCTGTAAGTAAAAATTTATTGCACCTACCCTACAAGTTAGATGTTCTGTATGGTTTAATGCGGTTTAAGTTAAATGTGTCTGAAGAAGCATGTCCATCATGTCCATGGCCAGTAAAGTTCTCTTCTCTTCTCTTCTCTTCTCTTCTCTTCTCTTCTCTTCTCTTCTCTGATATATTCCTGGTGAAACCTCAGGTGATCCGGCGTGCCAGCGTTGAGGAGAAGCTGTTGGTACTAGTGCGTGAGCGGGCAGGTCACACATGCTCTACGGCTGCCATGGTGGTGGCCATCCTCATCTGGGAGGGCATCCCTACCAGCCTGGCTGATCAGTTATACACAGAGCTCAGCGATACCTTAACCAGGCACGGGGCCCTTACCAACCGCAGATGTGCTTTCAATGAAGAGTGAGTGCCATTGGGTTTTATTATATTTGCACTATTCTGCTGAATTACACCCCTTTTGAAACATCTCAGTACTTGCATTCGGATTAGGAAGTCTATAGCTGTGTGTTGTTCTCTTTTTATTGAAATGGTGGGACGGTGATATCTCTGCCACTGTTTTTTCTCTAAATGTCACAAAGGGCCTCTAACACTGGAAACCAGTTTTTTGTTTCTTTTGTGCCATATACACACGGAACACGCCAGCACACTTGTGCGAGTTTTGCTGATGCTTTCCGTTTGTCCTGCATTGGAAGTGTAATAAGTCAGCAAGAATCTATTGGCAGCACCATACTGTGACCTTAAATGATCTTTTAATTCCATCTGACACTTGTCTGGAGAAGAATATGATAACTGCTGGGCAGTAGTAGGACTGAAGAGTAGCAAACATAGAAGAATTTTTTTAAAATGAGGTCCGACAAAATAGGCAGCTGGTAACACAGTGGTCTATCTGGCATCTGAAATACTATCCCTTTCTTTCTAAAAGCCCCTTTCTCCTTCATAATGTTCACCCTGCAAAAAAGAATAAAATTGTGTAATATATAATCTACAGTATATATATGTTTAAAGTGACATTATGACATCACGCAGCAGGTCGTGTAAAGGATTAACTGGGGATGGTGGTGAATGTTTTCTGCTGTCTAGGAGAACATGCGCTTGCCAAGGACTGGACCAGGAGAGGTGTGGTGCTTCCTTCTCCTTCGGCTGCTCCTGGAGTATGTATTACAATGGGTGCAAGTTTGCAAGGAGTAAATTCCCCAGGAAATTCAAGCTTCTTGGTGATGATCCCAAAGAGGTAAGCCGCTGCTCGAGCAGTTCTTCCTTTCAGTTTCATGGGAACCATATTTTGCCTTTTGTCATTTCAATTATTTTAATTGTCCAGAATTTATTTAGAAACGGTTGGAAATCTTCTCGCCTGCTCTTCACCTATTTTTTTTTTCTCTATACACCCCATGTAGGCTACGGTTTGTTCATATATATTGTACTAAGGGCCACAGTAGTGCATAATTATTGACATTCTTCTTCTTGCAACTCTTAACAGGAAGAAAAAATTGAGCAACATCTCCAAAATCTAGCTACTTTATTGGCTCCCAAGTACAAACAAATGGCACCTGATGCTTATGCCAACCAGGTAAGGATTGTCTTTTCCAAACCAAGGATTATCCTAAAATTGATCTGTCATTTGCCTCAGTGTGACATTTTTTCCTGTCCTGCTGAATCTATAACTGTTGAACATTCACATATTTTTGAAATATAATTTGCACTGCAACAAAAAAAAAGTGAATATTCCGTTATGAGCATTATGTCTGAAACCTTATTGTAGAACAACCATGACCATGAAATCTGTTTGACATTTAGGTAGAACATGAAAACAGGGCACTCAGCTGCCGTCTGGGGTTGAAGGAGGGGCGACCATTCTCCGGCGTGACGGCCTGTGTGGATTTCTGCGCCCACGCTCATCGAGACCTCCACAACATGCAGGGAGGCAGCACCGTGGTAAGGGGACCTGTAAACGGTTAGAGGAAAAAAAAAAATGTGGATGTCGTGAACGTGTATACAAAAGTCTTGCTGTCACCTGTACAGGTGTGTACTTTGACCAGGGAGGACAACCGAGAGATCGGGAAGATTCCCGAGGACGAGCAGCTCCACGTGCTGCCACTGTACAAGATTTCCCAGACGGACGAGTTTGGCAGCGTAGAGGGGCAGGAATCAAAGGTGAAATCAGGTGCCATCCAAGTGCTGACCACCTTTAGGCGGCAGGTGAGGATGCTCCCTGAACCAGCCAAATCCTGCCGGCAGAGAAAGCTGGAGGGGAAAAGAGGAGGAGCCAATAAGCTCTCAAACCCAGACACACCAAACTCCAAAGCTGAAAAGGCTCTTCAGGCAAAGCTGAAGCAGGAGAATGCTGGCCACAGTACTCCAGTACCAGGTACTGAAAGCTCTAATTCATTCACTTTCATTCATTTTACTGACACATTTCTTCAAAATAGCTTTTAAAGTCACTTACACTGATTTACCCAACTAAACAGCTGGTTAATTTTTACTAAAGACTTTCTAGGGTAAGTATCTAGCTCAAGGTTACTGCAGCTAGCGGTGGGTCCCCTGAGGACCAAGGCAGCTGTTCAAACCACTAAACCACCCTACTGCTGTTGGGGTTAATATTAAAATAGAAAAGTAGAACTTCAACTTCTGTCAAGGGCAACGAGCAGATACTTTGGCATAAAATCAATCTGACACAGTAAATCATCTTAGACATTCCAGCCATGAAAATAAATAGTTATTCAACAGCCTTTAAACTACAGTCATTGCCTCATCAGGGATGAAGCTCTGCCAGGAGCCACCTTGGCGATCCGCTGTGGGACAGTGAGGTTTTTTCCTTCTGTGTAAACAAAGTCAACGTATCCGCACAAAGGCAAACATTATGGGTGGGATGCATATTTTTGGTCAAAGGCTTGAGATTTAATGAATCAAGAATCGAGAATCATTTATTGTCGAGCCCTAACAGGTATAAAAAGGGACACAAAATGAAGGTCCGCGAGTGCACGGTGCGGGGATAGGTGGAAGACGCCAGGAGAATAACAAAAATTGAAAGAATGATAATGAAAAGATAACTTGATAAATTAGACCTGAAAGGGTAATAACTGCAGTAGTATGAATAAGCATAGATGAATAGATAAATAAATATTAAAAGGACATACAAAATAGACAAGTACACACACCCACACACACACACACACACTTATCCATGACAAAAATGCAATGGTGCACGAGTGGCGGGTGGCAGTAGTTATGGGCTTAGAAGGTAGTAGCTGGTGGAGGAGGTGACAGGGCCCAAGAAGACAGAGTTCAGCAGTCTGGCAGTCTGTGATAGGAAGCTATTCCTGAGCCTCGTGGTTTTAGATCTCATGAAAAAGTACACATCGGTGTAGTTGCTGAAGCGACACGTTAGTGAACACGATCCAAAAAGTCGCCACCTTACCCCCGTAAAGCATGAACCAAGGGATGAATGCATACTATAAACTATGCATGATAATAAAATGGTCATCCCACCAGCAAGGTGGTTAACAACCACATTCAACAATGTGCGCGTTTTTTATTTAGCAGTGGTTAGAGCTGATAACTTTGGACATACAGGCTTCGGATAAAGTCCCACCTTCATCTGCAACTTTAAAGCAACATTAGGATCTTGAAGTTCTCTAGTACAAATTATCCAGCTGTATAAATGGGAGCATCACTGCAAGTTGCAAATATGTCAGATCAGAATCTACAATCTTGATCCTTCAGTCTTACTTTGTTCTTAAATCGTGTGTCATTCTTTTTGAAGGACCCCAGCCAGTTCACGGTCAGATTGGAGCCGCAGGTATGGGGCATCAACCACAGTCTCTTAGCGTTCAACATCAACAGCAACAGCCAATCTCAAATTCAACTTCTCCTCATCCTGTCCAGCTCAACTACCCGAGGATCCCCAACCACACTGATCCATTTCTTGGCTCTTCTCAGCCACACGTTTATTGCAAATCACCAGCGGGTGCTGGTTCATACCCGTCTCCTTTGCATGTAGCTAACCCTCATATCAATGGGTCACACCCTCCAAATTCATATCCCAGTAGCCTCAATCCCACTAACATTTACCCAGGATATCCGTGCAATGGAAGCATCCCTGTGGACGCTTACCACCCTTTTTATCCTCCGAACCCGAAGCACCTCAACATGTTACAGCAGCAAAGGCAGCAGTTTTTCTCTCAGCAGCTTGGAGCCCCACCACAGTATGGGGTCAACTACCCCCCTCGCTATAGTGACCATGGATCCCAAATGAATAATTTCCGTCCCTGTGACATGACCCCCAAAGCTCATACAATGGGTTCTTACCCTGCATTTAGCCCCAATGGTAAATCTGACCGCCAGTTTTTGGACAGCATGCCTCAACCACCTTCACCCCACTTGGAGTATGGATCACTGAGCAAACACAGCCAATACGGTGGTTCTTACCTTGCAGAGAGCTGTAAAATGTTGCCTCCAGGTCAGGATTCCTTTTGCATGCAAAGCATGCCAGAGATGAGTTTACACAGCGTGAATGGGATTGTTCCTTCACTCCCACCTCTGCGCAACGAATGTGCAAATTTCACGCCGCCGAGATTTGGGTGTCCAAACGGTGCTACCCAAGAGACCCCCGAGAAGCAGGAGGAAGGGGGCCCTGGTGCCACAGAGAAGGAGGTGCTGTGGTCAGACAACGAACACAACTTCCTGGACCCCGAGATTGGCGGCGTGGCAGTAGCCCCCAGCCATGGATCCATCCTCATTGAATGTGCCAAGCGGGAGATGCATGCCACCACTCCACTCAAGAAGCCCAACCGGAATCACCCAACCCGCATCTCCCTGGTCTTCTACCAACACAAAAACCTGAATGAGGCAAAACACGGGCTGGCGCTGTGGGAGGCCAAAATGGCCGAGAAGGCCCGCGAGAAGGAGGAAGACGCCGAGAAGAACGGCACCGACGGCACGCCAACCAAGAGCAAGAAGGTCAAGCGGGAGCCTCTGGAGACATCGCTGTACGTTGAACTGCAGCCTAAGCACTTCAACCAAACCCCAACACAGTCGTCCATGTCCTGCACCACAAACACCTACGTCAACACAGCTCCTTATGCCTTCACTAAAACAACAGGACCCTACAACAGGTTTATATAGCCTTGGTGTTCAGGTCTATCGCAACAGACGCAGGAATCAGCCGCCTACAAGAGCTACTGTTAGTAAGACCTCGTGGCAGCAAATGTCTCCAAACGTTCTGCTAGCCATACATTTGAGATTCTATGCAAAGGGTTGTGAAAAGGTAAAATTTTACGAGCAATTTGAGCGCATTGCAGTCAGCCACACAAACCTTACATGTTTACGTTTTACTAACTCCTGTTATTTTAGGGCAGAATTAATTTATTTATTTTTCCTTTTTTGTTACTGCTGTGAGGTGCATACTGTATTTAACTTCTGGTGCTCCTTGCCCTGTGAAACAGGGCGGTTATTACTGGAAACAGCTTTTAATTTTGGCTGTGTTCTTTCTTTTTTAAACGAAATAACTATATTTATCTTTTATATCCAAACAGTACCGAACATGAAACACCAACTGTGTGCAACTGAATTCATGGTGCTAAAAGTGAAGACAGTGACAATGTGAGGTTTCGGTTAAATTAGTTGCCTTCATGTTCTTGTAAAACGTTGTGGTTGCTACTTTTGGGGATTGGAATGACAGTTATGACAATTGTGATCGTTTCTTTCTTTTTTCACGATTTCGAATACAGAGGATTTCCACAGTAGCGAAACGTGTTCAGTTTTGAAACTCGCACTTGCTGTTAAGGTTTTATATACCTTTTAATGGTAAAGCATTTAATAGCTCATTCAGACCCGAATATTTGTCTTACGGTGTCAGACACGCATCCGACATTTTAGATGTAAGTCATTTAATAAATGATGGGTCGTGTTACCAGATCAGTTGACCTTGGTTTCCCTTCGTCGTCGGGGCAGTTTTAAACGGGTTTTTACACAAATATTTATCGTGGTGCTTCTCAAAAAAAATAAAAAATAAAAAAAAAAAAAAACACAAGAAAAAAAAAAAAGGACAAATCTCAACACTGAGCCATTTTATAGGTCCTTTTCCACGGACACACAGGCTCCGTGTGTTTGTCTTGGGATTATCTGTGTATAGGGTTGCGTTCATTGTCTGCGATTAACCCTCGGGTTGTGTTCTCGTGAAATTGGACAACTTCTCCCGGACGCTGATGTGGTTTCGTACATCTGAGTACCATAAGGCTTCGTGTCATCCTCCGCCGTGGGCTTGTGAACAGTCCAAATAAACGACCCCCCCGGTTTCATTGGATTTTAGCGGTCTGCTCACATTTTGTACATTTGTTGTGTGTGCAGTCAGATGTGGCCAGACATAGGAAATGAATGGGTGAGAGCATAATAAAGAGTAAAGAGTTTCAAATGTTATATTCATTGGTGTACACACACACACACACACACACACACACACACACACACACACACACGCGGGTGGCATCGTTTAAGGTGAGATGTACAGGTTATAACTTCAATAAAATGTCAGTTGTGATAGTGACTAGGAATGAAGTTGGTTTAAAGGTGCAACACAGTCTTAGGAGATTGTCTATGTTTTATAATTACTTTATAATCGGTTGTTAGGGGCAGCCCAGTTTTGGTGGGCTTTTAGACTATGTTGAACACCAAAAACAGAAAACTGTCTCAAACGCAACCCAAGGGTTAAAATGTACGGCGATTAAAAAAACAACTAAATAAATAAAAATTCGCAGCAGTTCCATTTTAAAAGAGGCCCTCTGGGTTGACATACAACAGTTTTCATAGAAAACATGTTCATAAACATGTATTAATAATGTACAGAATCATACAGTATATATGTGACACTGTTAGCTGTAAGTTGTGTAATGGTTTCAAAAGCAGCTGGCTTGCTGTGGGGTTTTTTTTTTAAGTGTAATCTAGTTGTATGATAAGAGAATCATATTTGTACAGTAAATTAAAATGCAGACCTTATAAAATTGAATGCTTTAGATTTCAGTACTGTAAAGTATTGTTTCTTTGGGTTTGAGCTGATTTTATTTCGAATGGTGCTATCAACCTGCTATAACCATATACAATGTGAGACTCTCTATGGGTGGTTAAGAGTCTTGTGAACGATGTTCCTACTTGTCATATACCTCAGAAGTTGTTTGGCAATATGATTATAATTTTCAAAAAAAAAAAAAAAGCAATTTAGCAGTTTTATATATCACTTTCAACGGAATCCTTAAAACCATAATCAGGCAAAGTACTTTTTTTTCTTCAAACTTGATTTGTTAGAAAGAGTAACTTGAACTTCAAGTGTTTGTTTTATAGCAAAATCAGGGATAGTTCATTTTTTTGAAAAGCTCACTTCTGTTGTCCTATAACTTTTCCTCTCATTCAGGGATTTAGCCTCAAGGATCTGAACCCCCCCCCCCCCCCCCGATGCCTGTATATATTGTACAATGAAATGAATTTTACAAGGAGAGAAAATACCTTTAGCTGTTTCTTGTGCGTGAGCTTTCTGAAGTCTAAAGAAGTCATTGGATCGCACAGTACAATATGCACTGAGTTGAGTAAAGGGAATAAAAAGTATGGCTTTTTTTTTGTTGTTGTTTTGTTTTTCAGTCTGTTCCAGGCAAAGAGCTACACCAACGATAACAATAAACTCACGCGCTGCTCTCGTGTCTTCCGGGGACAAATGAAAACAGACATATTCCCAGGACCAGACACACGCGCGCAAACTCACACACACATTATTTCATTTCTACCTTTGAAACATGATTTAAAAAAAAAAGTTCTCCACATCCTGTACATAACTTTTAAAGAATCATCCCGAAAGCACTTATGTATGGTTAAAACAGAACTTACCAAGTAAATGTGGAGATAATCTTTTCTGTTTGCCGTACTTTTGTCACACATAAAACATGCTTTTCTGGTAATAAACGAGTAATTTTATGGACAAATTGGAAACATGTCGAGAAAACATAAATGTAAGCTGCGTAGTCTCTTCTGAGCCCCCTCCCCCCTACCCCCCATGCATTGTTTGTTGAAAAATCAATTGTTTCTTTGTTTTTTTTTTTTTTTTTCCTCACCCGGTGGGATCTATAGCTCTTAAGGACACTCGGTGACTGTTTGTTGTGTTCCACTCTCCTTATTTACTGTTCAAGGTGCTGCGCACGTTTGGCGCGACATGTCAGTACTTAAACATAGTGAAATAATAAATGTGTTTTTAATAAACTGTAAAAAGTCCATGTGTGGAACCCAGCTTTAGCTGCAAGTTGTGAATGATTTTTTTTCCCTTTCTTTAATTTTGTTTTTATTTCTGGGGGAGGGGGTCTGTATAGGTGGTATTAAGCATAGCCATACTTGAAGTTGCCTCAGAGCGCTCGAGATGGACTCAGGTGTACTTGAATTACCTTCTGAGCTTCACTTCTGCACGACGGTGCGTTGAAGGCTCCAGTTCCAAGATGCCTGGCAACGTACATCCATGCTGGCATCCAGCGTACACTAAGGGTATGATGTTTGTACAATATGCTGCATTTGCCCGTCAGTTTCAACACCTCCCTTTGTTCCTCTTGCGTTTGGTGTGCTTCATGAATAGAAAGTAAGTGAGGATGGTAAATACTGTAAGTATTGCAATGTACTGAATGCAGTTTATTTGAAAGCTGTTTATTATATCATTCCTGATATTGCTGAGATGTGGGTGTTTTTATTAAAATTTATATTTATTTAAAGCATTAACTTGAGTGCTGGATATGTTTCTTGTGTCAGTTTCTTGCTGTCTGTAATAAAGAGACTTGCGGATTATATGAAACATTTCAAGCAACTTTTTCTGTGCAACAGAAACAGTGATTTAATACAGAAGGACACGAGCGATGCCAGGCATCAGTAGGTCGGTGTATAGTTTTAAAAGTCATTTTTAAAAGGCAAAAAATCAGACCGACAGAAAGAAAGACAGACGTGGCGTGTGTGATTCCATGACATAAGTGCCAGTTTCTTGGGGACGAAACAGTCCCGCAGTGTTGAAAACTGGACTTTGAACACATTTCTGCATTAAACTCGGGCTTTTTGCTCATAAATATTTTACCTGCACATAAATAGTCTGCGTGTTCTTGCTTTTATGCCCCAGCATCCTAAGCAAACAAGCAAATTACCAGTTTTCTTATGGTTCAAAGGTTCTCTTTAGTAAAAATTGTGTTAGTTTGCTGTTAAGTTATATTATACCTTTGCTAATCTACATTTCACAGATATGTTCCAGTGAATAATTTTCCAAGTGTCCATGTTTGTTGCCTAACATTTGATATAAATGAAAGACACTCCGAAGTGTGTAGTGGTTACAGATGTCACGTTATTCTCAAGGGGTCCAGGTTCAACTTACCTACCCTGAATACATACAGTAAAAGTTACCTTGCTGTACAAAGCGGTAAAACGCTTAACTTCACAAGCCGACTGAGAGAAAAGCATCAATAAAATACACGTGAATTTTTAATAATATTCTTCAAATGTTGGTCTGTAAAACAGTCTGTTTTCCAGTGCAGGTCTTTCTACCACATTAAATGGTCGAAATTGAAGTTAAAAGAAACATATAAATGAACTTAACAGGTGACTAAGTAGAATATACATGTATACATTTGCTATAGATACTGCTTTACACCTTTAATTCTTGCCAGTTAGATGGGTGACCTGAGTAGGTAACGTTCTTGTCCGGCTATACGTTCCAGCAGCAGCGTTCTGGCTTCCCACATACCAGCTTAGAAATAAGCAAACAAGTGAGTAATGATCCAGAGTATGAAGAACAACATATTTTTCTGTGTTCTGCATTCCAGTCAGAATCTTCGTGAAGGTTAATGGTGCTGTTAAACACTCCAGCCCCTGCTTTTCTCTGCTAAACTGAAGCCCCTTGGAAGATGCTTTTCTCCTTCCAAGAAAATGATCAGATCGTAAGTACGATTTTATCAGTACACGACCGTGACCGGATGTTCGGACAGTCCGGTGCTTTTTAAACATATTTTTCTTAATTTTGAGAAAAAAAGGAAACTCAGAATGACGACAAAGTAGAAGACAAATCATACGTATATTTTTATTGTACTAGATATAACATGCAAATGATATATTTTACATGGACACTGTTCTTGGCGTTGAGCAGTTCTGGATTGAAATATAAGACATATAAAGTATAAAGATAGTAATATATAAACGCAGACTTGGCATGAAAGTTTTTTAAGTTGTGTGCCATCCTCCAGAACGGCATTGTGATCATTTGTTTTGTTCTTTTTTAAATGAAGTATACCACTTCGGTATAAAATTTATTTTACTTCGGTGAAACTGTTATTACTATAATCTGTCTCTGTAACCAGATCACTGTCGTGTGTAAACGGTTTTGAAGAATTACACGTATGATACGTCGGTGAGGCCGATTAATCACATGACCGGAGAGAAACGGAACACGGACTAAACCACATTTCTTACATTTTTAAATATCTGACTTGGTTTACAATTTAAAATATAACTTTGGTTGCATTTGGCTTTGAACTCTAAACATTAAGCGGAGATAGTGAACATTAACCGAATTGCATGTTTTACGAGTCGTGCAGCTCATGAGGGAAGCAGTCTGGTATCTGTGGGTTTAGAGGCACAGGAAGCGAGAAAGAGCAGAAGACTGAAAAAGCAAAAGGTCATCATACAGCAGGAGAACCTCACTGAGGTGGCACACATGCCGAACAAAAAAAGCACATTTTAGTGAAAGCATCGGCCTAAACTCTCCAACCTCTCGGGCTGAAAACCACGTTTGGCAGTTTTCTTTCCCCAGAGCAGCTCGCAGCGATTTACCCATTTATTTACCCATTGTTTCTACAGCATCAGTTCAGAGTAAAGACTTTGATCGAGGCATGAGGTGGTGTCCAAACAAGGATCCTTCAGATGAGGGGCAGCGGCTCTAAACCCTGCTTAACGTTCTCTTCCAAACTGTCCGAGAGACACATAGGTCGTCTTTAACTTGAATTACTAAAGCATGCATGTAAATGATCTTTACAGAGATATTCACTACAGATTTTGCCTGCGATAAAACAAAATGTCTGCGATGGAAGTGAGCGAGTGGTAAACTCTGGACCATCACCACCCTGGACTGGACAAGTGCTTTATGATAATGCACGATGGTTGCAAATGCACGACGGATGGGTGTATGTATTCATGTGGCTACTTTTCAGAATTCAGGATTGTCAAGAGAGGCATTTTGACTGTGGTTTTGGTGCAGCTGAGACATGACTAAGTGTGAGACTGATGAACATCAGCATCTTTTCATGGTCGGCAGCAGCCCGCGCCGGTCAACGTGTGACAATTCGCAGCTGAATCTGATCCCGACTACACGTGTTACTGCAGTATCAATTCCACACTCCAGACCAAATATTATGAGACATATATTTTGCTAAACCAAGTGCTACAGTTCAAGATTTTGCCTGATGACAGTATTTCTCTTTTTATGAACGTGCCAGTAACTACTGGTTAATATATGCGGATATTTATTATAAGTGCATACTATATATGATGCTCACACACAGACACACAGCGATAAATAACCGCTGGATTTATTATTGATTATAACCGTGGTTCAACATTAATAAATAAGATTTTATATTATTTACAACCTGTACAATCTGTGCGGGAAAACATGACCAGACCACAGGTCAGGAAAAAGGCCACTGAAGACCACCGGTGGTACTTTGCTCTCGGATAACCGCAGCGCTTATGGGTTTGTTAATACTGCGTCTGAGCCACATGATATTAGTTACGATCGCACACGAGGGCCCACGGCGTGGACTGACATTCGGCTCAACAAAATGCCCATTCATCGAGCTGCTTGTGTGAGTGTGTGTGAGAGAGAGAGAGAGAGAGAGAGAGAGAGAGAGAGAGAGAGAGAGAGCGGGGGGTGTAAGCAGGTCTACCAAACCTCTGGGACTAACAGGTCCTTGTGCTGCGTCCTCCTCCTACCTGTAGCCAGTGTATGACGGACGGTGCTGCCGAAGCACTGCGGGAAAAGGAGCGTGCAAACAATGCAAAAGGAATGGACAATATTTTCACACACAGTTGCACGGGAGAAGAAAACCTTTTCAGCCGCCTGACAGGTGATGTTTGTGAGTCGGAAACACGAGAAGCGAAAACACTTAAACAATGGCAGGTAAATCAGTTGAATAACTGTCAGGAATTTAAATCATGTCAGACTGTTTCTGGCAAGTGGGGGGAAGGCGGAGAGGTCTTTAGTCAGTTAGTCCATTTTCGGCACGTCAGGAAGGCTAGAATCATCCCTGTGGAACCCCTCTCACCCTGTTTTCACCACTGCAGCACCAGGCTCAGGAAGAGCTTTTCTCTGCTGGCTGAATTCCGGATGGTACTGAGCCCCATCACCACCACCAGCACCGACCGCCTCCCACTGTATCATCACCGCCATCAGTACCGACTGCTCGCACTGAGTTTTCTTACCCATTTATTTATCTAACACCTTCTTGTCTCTGTTCTTGTTCATCTGTCTACTACCTGTCGATATCCATTTCCTTGTTCTTGTTATTTATCTC
Organism: Arapaima gigas; assembly: GCA_900497675.1. Lineage (NCBI taxonomy): Eukaryota > Metazoa > Chordata > Actinopteri > Osteoglossiformes > Osteoglossidae > Arapaima > Arapaima gigas. Next base: position 200,500 of record UFQX01000124.1, on the reverse strand, counting down.
AATATCTGTATCTTTTTTGTCTCTTTACTGTGTTGTGCACCAAGATCCAGGAGAAGCTGCGTTTCAGTCTCTCGTGTGCATCGGTATTAGTGAAGAATAACAACAAAGTGAAGCTTGATATAACATCTGCAGGCAAGTGTGTGTAACATGACCTAAATTTCACATCATTTACTCAGGTCACGTTCAGTCGTCGAGTCACATATTACAGGTATTTTGTCCCCGGACATAACAGCAATACCCCACAAGACAGGCAGGTGGAAGCTGCTGCCTTCCACTCTGAAGGACCTCGAGTTGAATCCCAGCTATTGCCGTAGCAACGTTGAGCTTACCCTGGCAACTACCACACTGTATAAATGAATAAATCACTGTAAGTATATTATACAAACCTAAAATTACAATCTGTGGCGGAATCAGCTAAGCAATAACCTGTTTCCTCTGCAGTCACCGAGCCAGACACACGTTAACAGACTTGTCATTTTTAGCCCAGAGTCGTTGCTCCTGGTTTCTAGGCATTTCACCGTCACACAGCGAACGAGTGTGCGACACCGCCAATACACCATGGGTTTCAGCAGCCGCTTCCCTGCCCCACGAATGATAGGGAATTTGTGCCGGTGAGGAAACAGGCCCTTGTGGATGAAGACGGTGCCACCTGCTGCTGGAATATGTAACAACTCTCCTAGGGCAAAGAAAGCTATCAGCCATGTTCATTTCCTCCCCCACACACACACACACACACACACACACGGTGTTTGCCTTCTGCAACAGCAGCCAGCGACAACAGCAACAACACAAACAACTGCGAATCCTCCACTTCAACAAAAACCACAGAATCTAACACAACCACGACCTTTGTGGCAGAGATGTTAGGCGTGCCGATCACGGATAACGGAACTCCTTGGAAACAGAGGTGGCCGGGATATTTGTACCACGTGTTCTCGCTACTACTACTCACTCAGCAATACCCTCAGCAGTGTGTCACTGCGCTGCTTTCGGTCACGTTTGACGTAAAAAAATTGCATCCGAATTTAAAAAAAGAAAGAAAAAAAAATGCTTAAAGTCCAATTGTGAGAAGTTAATTTTTACCAGTTCACGTGAGAGATCACTACTCAACTTCTCCAGCTTGTTTTTCATCATACAGAGGTGGAATAATGTCACCCATCTGCTCATTGTCACATTTTATTAGATTTTAAACAGCCGTTTGACACCATCAGCTCAACATACACTTTAAATAGCAGGTATAGTTTCCACATGACCAAGCAAACAGTGTAGTAAAAGTACTTCCACAAGGAACTACAAATCATCTTTAAGTACACAGGTGGATTACTTGTTACACCGGTTAGATGTGACTGCTGCCACGAAGGACAAACATACAGGTCAGCTTTTTCCCAGTACAATTAATGTTGTTAATATAAATGATATAATTTTAGAAGACCTTTGGGGAAAAGTAGCTCAAATATTAAACATATTTATTCTCTAAGGTGAAATATCGCAGTTGCATTTAATACACTTTAACACTCAGCTCAAGTCTAAGAAAACTGCCTGTTTAACCATTCGGTTCTTTGGCAGAATTGCATATTGGTTAATTGTAAAAAGTACGTATATATAGAGATAAGTTATACCTACAACAGCAGAAGAGTGACATTCACTAACACACTCCAATCCCCATGATAAAAATTAAATTGATTCAGTTCAGGGAAACGTGGTGCACAATGGAGCAGGAGTTGAATTTGGTAATCGCACGAGGTCCGACGGTGATGCCTCACAGTCTCATTTCGTCTCATTCCAGCAGCATTTACTCTGAGGTATTCAAGTATTTAACTGCTTTTTTAATTTCACAAACAAACCGCGCTCCAAAAAAAATAAAATAAATAAAATAAATAAAATAAAAAACAAAAGGCACTTCATCCTTTTGTTCAATCCTCACAGCACTATTTTTTTAGCTTCTTTTGTGCTGCTTTCTTCTTCACCATTTGGAGGCGCTTCATGGCGTTCAGCTGAGACTCCTGGGAGGTGGGGGTTTTGCCTCCTGCCAGGACCTCTGTGGCACCCTTTACTCCGCTGCTACCTGCGGAGTTGGCACTTCCCCCCGAACCCGAGTTTCCACTGCTGCTGACTTGGCTGCTGCCGGTGGCAGGTGGTCCAGCCTTACTGACACTCTCAGTGCTAGGTGGCGCTACAGAACCTGGCTTCCCCAGGGTCAACGGGGGAGGGGGCCTCAGCATGGCCGGGCTGGGGCTACTGCTGCTGCCACCACCAGTCCCGGCAGCTCTGACCAGCCCAGGGAGCGGAGCTGCTTTCTGACTGGATGGAGCAGTTCCACTCTTCGCAGGGCCACCTGGCCCAGGTGGGCCTGGTTTGGCACCAGCAGGTCCAGCTGCAGAGGCCTTTGCTCCAAAGGCAGCCCAACCAGTCAGACCGCTGGCAGGTGACGCCGTTGAGCTGCTGCTGGGATTCACTGACACAGCAGCAGATGCCTAGCAGCAAATAAAGCCAAACATTAGACTCCTTACTGAACCAAAGAAATATACCGGCTCCTTCACTAATGAACGTTGAAAATTAGAGACTTCTGAAGATACGAGATTCATGAATCGGTTGTCATTTCAATACAACTTAACCTGTGATGTGCTAGTAATATTTACTGTAGCATAGTGGTGTGATTCACCAACAAATCAAGTTACAAACAGGATTCCAGTCTCAACTGTGTTCGTAAGTTGAGAATCCGTGATGCAGCTGAATCACTCTACCCCCGGCTACACGTACAAGGTCTGTTCAAAAGGGTCTGACTCACTGAAAGGACCGTTTTAACAGGGAACTGTCATGGTCCTTTAAGCACCATTCTGATTTTTGGAAGAAGTACAAAGACTTATTGAATCCGGCTGATTTGATGCTACAGAAAGTGTTGCAAGAGTTCCAATTCATTCATTATCCTTAACCGCGTTACCCTGGTCAAGGTCTCGTTGGTCCAGAGCCAATCTCAGAATCCCTGGAAACCAAGCTATGACAGTAAACTTTGATGGCATATTAGTCCAGTGCAGTGCTGGATAAGTTATGAAGTATACAAACATGTTGCTACAATTTATTGGTTGCTATAAACATGACGCACAATGACAAACAACTGCAAACTATCATTCGTGTTGACTGTGAAATGTGACTGGTCAAACACAAGTAGCAAAGGTTCACTGATCTTCCACTCCCTACTGTTATACCAAAGCAGAGCATCATCTAGTGGCAATGTAATCTGGTAGGATACAGACCTCATGCTGAATATTACTGCAAGTAACAGGTAACAGAGAAAAAAAAAAAAATCGAAACCATCAGAGCATCAACTAACATCCAACCCATACAAGCCTTCCGTATTAATCCAAGTTGTTAACTGGACGTCATTTGAAAAGTGATTTGAACTTGATGACAGTTGCTTACCTTGACCTCTGTCCTCTTAAAGGCCTGGAATGTGCTGGCTGTGTCCAGTTTGGGCCTGTTTTCTGGCTTTCTGACCGGGGAGTCCCTTCCCAAGGCGGCAGCAGGTGCAGCAGCAGGGCCTGCTTTGTGTGGAGACTTCTGGTTCTTCTGAGCCTGACAGATGAAGATTATGTCCCATTATGTTGCAAAACAGTATGTCACGACAGAAAACAGCCCATACCGAGGGCCAGGCTGAAAGACGTACCATGCGCTTCATTTGCCGGGTGCAGCGGGCACAGTACCACACCAGGCGCGGATCATTGACGTCTTTGTCTGTCACTTGCGGCCTGTGACAGTCCTGGTGGTAGAGGTTGTGGCACTCCTGACATTCCACCAGTTGGTTCCCTGAGGTCACTGTCATCTGACTGAAACAATCATGTAAGAAAAAAATGTATACATCAGTCATAAAGCACCCAACACCATCTGCCATTTCACTAGCAATAAAATTTGAAGACGTGCTTTTAAACACACTGGATATCATGGTGGTACACTGTCAACAGCTTTCCTTCTGAGGCCCAAGGTTGCATTTTTGAGTTTTTGGCAGGTGGCATATTGGTTAGATCTGCCACTGTGCACTCAAAGACTTCAAGGTTAAATCACACTTCCTGCTGTAGCACCCTTAAGCAAGTTACTTACCTTAAATTGATAGTGAAAACTACCCTGTGGTACAAACAAGTAAATCATTGTACGTAGCTTAAAACCACCAAGTTATTTTGGAGAAAAGTGTGAAATAAATAAACATAGTGTTCTCTTATGTGCACATGGTCATTCTACAGATCAGATTTGGTTAAGTCCTATTCAGTGCAACTAGACCATAATATTTTTCAATATAATGGCTTTCCAGAGGTTGCTTCAAAGTGTGTATGTTATGATAGAGTAAAATTCAGGGCGCTGCAGCAAGCAGGAGCTGTAGAAAAAGTATTTGCACCCACCTTTATTTTTGCAACTTTCTGATATCAATCAGAAAGGGGCTACAAGACACCACTACAGGTATCCTTTCCTGCCCAAAAATCTTCTACAACAAATCAAAAAACTCACGATTCGAATCGAAACTCTGCTGTAACAAAATCTTAAGTCAAAAATTTCAAAGCAAAGCAAAAAGGTTTATGCTGAGCAAGAGAATGTACTGCTAAGCATGTGAAAGCATGGCTATGGATGTGCTGCTTTGATAACCAACCGACAGACAACACAGGCCAAGCCCATTTCCATGGCAAAATCGTCTGCGCTGGTCTCGTCGAAGCTGGACAGATCCGGCGGGGCCAAGTCCCTGCTGCTCTGAACCGTTACAGGAGATGAGTGGCTCTCCTGTTTCTCCAGACGAGGCTTCTTAGGTGGCTCCACCACTGCACTCACATCAGCCTTTACCTTCATTTAAAAAAAGCAGAAATCTTAAAATGAAACATCTTTGCACTTAAAGAAAAAAGAAAAAATGGATTTCGAATCACCACCACTCAATCCAATTTCTAATTTTTTTTTAGTATAAATTCAAAGCAGGCCTACATAGTGACAAAAAATTGGTAACCGGCATTACATTACAATCTGGAGGATTATGCTGGTTTTAACTTTGAGGATCTTACTAAATATTTTTAAAAAGAGCCAAAACAACATTAATTTATTGTGTGTACTATATTTGTACTCACATTCACAGTCAGCTGCAGTAACACAAACACAAGGCTTGTGCCCTCTAACATGACTCGCACTGTGACGTATTCTGAGCATCTGTACCTTTTCTGGTGGTCTTTTCTCTACCTCTTTTCTGCTCTTCTCCAAAGTGCTGGTCTTCCCATTCAAGCCCAGTGTGGGGGAATTTGTGGATCGCACATCTTTCATTTTTGCAACTGCCAACTTGGGAACTTCTTGTTCCTGCAGAACATTAACACTGAGAATAAATACAAAGAAACATACTTTTTTAAAGCGGAAATAATATACTGTTGAAATCAGAAATGTTTTTTTTCCTTCAGCTGGAGCGTTTCTCAAGTGATTTACAATGTTAATGCACTTTTTTAAATTAATTTGTATTATTTAACCATTTATGGATCAAGGTAAATATTACTGTAGTTTAGAGTAAAGGGTACCTTTCTCATGGGCACTACAGGAGGAGGTGGGACTCACACCAAGGTTCCCCAAGTGAAAAACAACAGATCCAGCCAACACGCCACATACTGCCACATGTTTTCATTTTTAATCTCTAACTGTAAGGGATGCCTTGTTTGGATACCTACATCAAAAACTAAGAATACATGATGATATAGGAAACATATTGGTGTCGACAGATAACTATTTAAATGAATTTCATTGGCATCAGGCTGATGCTTAGATTTGACTGATAATTCAAACCAATATTTGACGATACAATCACATTTACCACACAGCATGAAAATGTCTGTGGTGTGGAAGTTTTTCAAAGTACGTGAGGGTGACATAAAACCCCTCTGTAACCACTCTGTAACTATTGCAAACTTAATTCGCTTCGAGAGCGAGAGATTGCTCAGTGCGGCTTCTAATGTGGCTAAAGAAACGAGAAGCAAAATTTCCTCCAACAAGTACAAAGAAACGACTGGGTATTTCAGCACTGAATTCACATATCACACATCTCCCTCAAAACAAGTTTAAAGTAATATTGACAACACATAGTGTTGACATTGACTTGTAAGCCGAGCGCTGTTAGTTCGAATCCCAGCCTGGCTGTACTATTTTTATTCAAGGTACTTGACACTCTGAACAATACAGTAATAATACCCTGCAACATATGAGGGACAAACACTTAAAGCAATATGGGATAAAACGGTCAGCAAAGCAATAAATGGAAAGTAATAAATAAAAGACCTTCTCTGAGATATGGTAAATGGAGTCACTCCCTCTGGCCAGGGACTCATCCAACAAAGCCTTGAGCTTCTGGGCCGAATCTTTGCTCTTTGAATGCAGGTATCCCAGACCTTTCAGGAAGATGGGGTCCAGCTCCATACTTATTGTAGCAGCCATGACCTGTCAGCAGCAATTGTACAACACAGATACAAATATGTAATGCTGAAGATGTCAAACATTAACACTGTTAGAGAGGTAACACTGGTGGCATTGGTGCAGTGGACATATGTTTGAATATGTGTGTGTAGTTTGCATGTCCTCAGCATGACTGAATGGGTTTTTCCAGGTGCTCTGGTTCCCTCTAAACAGTCCAAATACACGTGTTTCAGGTGGACTGATGGCTCTAAGTTGCCCTTAGTGTGTTTTATATCGCTGCGCTGTATAGATGAATGAATGATAGTTATGGGTTCCTGTGTCTTAAACGAGCACTGTTCGTAAAGCTAAACATCCGCCAAACGGCGACAGAGAAAGACTCAAGCAATACACATCATACGCAGAATAAACAAAAGAACTATAACTGTAAAACGTCCTTGTGGATAAGAGCGTTTAGTGGAGCTCTTACACCAAACTGTCGAAAGGCAGAATCCCAGCAAATTGTTAAAATGGCCAAACATCCGCAGCTAACGCTACCCGCTCGAATACAGTTTGTGTTATGCAAGTCGGCCGGCAGAAACTCCGTGAGCGGCGTCCTATGGCGAAAGACGCCCGGACGGAAACAGAATGTCAACCCCAGACGGCCCGCTTTAAATAGATTTAGTCATTTACCAAACGGTTTTCTCCACAGCAATATAAAAAAATAAAAATAAATAAGCTTTACATCAAATTAGGTACAAACGCATCATTATTGAAACACAGCTTGCTTGTTCGATACCGCTCCTGTCATAGCGATCTTGTTCCCTAAGCTACCTGTAAAAGTGATATAAGAACCGGGAATTAGAGAGATGAAATGTGTTAAGTGATAAAAAAAATAACGTACAAATGGAAATGTTAGTTATTTGTTAAATTTAAGAAATTTTCCGTTTAGTTCACCTAAGTGTGAGTCATTGTGAAAGCCACTGATCATTCAGATTATTAACTTTGCGTTGTTGCTGTTCAATGAATAATAATAATAATAATAATAATAATAATAATAATAATAATAATAATAAAATAGAAAGCCTATATAATCGTCATTAATACTGTAAGATCGCTCTTAACTGGTGTGCACGTGGTGTGTTGCTATACGAGCGACAAACAGTGCGACACAGTGACACACGAGTTCGCGGTGCGAGGATCTTCAGCTCCGGGTGTAACTTAGTCCCCTTCGAGCTCAAATCAAAATCATTACATTTATCGAAAATTACAATATGCTTCAACTTAACCAGGTCAAAAGCCAAAGTGAGAAACTTAAATATATATTTTTACGCTGTTGTGAGCTGCGATCTGCTGTGCCATTTCCTTAAGCTTTCCTTACGTAAGTGCAGGCAGCAACTTGTAAAACATAAATGTACCAAAATGTCGCCTCATCTTGTTCAGACTCACCAGCTGCTTTTCCTTTTCATGTGCGATACTTGTTCAGTCGGACCCGCTTTACTTCTGTATCTCTTCTGTAGGACTTTCATGTTTCGACCACCGGGGGTCTCTCCGCCGTCAGACATGATACGTGGAGGGATGAATGAGAAGCAATTGAGTTATAATTTCAAATTATTATTAAGAATGCAGGAAAAACACTTTCCCAATGTTTAAATATTTGATTTGCACGACATATTTTATAAAAATAAACAAGTTTTAAACTTGTATTATAAATATTTATGCACAAAAACATTTGGAGAGACTGGACACACTTCCACTTTCGTGATCGTAAGTCTTTTTTTCTCTTGACTCTCGGTACACGGCGAAATGTGAAATAAAAACTGTCAAAAAACTAAATATTGCAAGTGATTTCCAAGCATACAGCTATTAATACATAACATACAAAAAGTCTGTTTTAGAAATGCAGAGTTGGAAGGTATATTCTTTGGAGCCCCCTGCTCTTAAGTTCATAGGCCATTTTTGTCACTTTCTGTATTATATCTTATTTAGTCATTTTAACCTGTGGTCTGAGTTGAAATAAAACATTTTCTTTAACAACATTATTATCGTGACAAAGTTAAATTATAAATGAATTCGATAGTACAAGACTGTATAGCTGTCCAGCTGGATGAACTACTACATAGGTGTTCCTAATAAACTGGCAACTCAGTGAATACAGTATACGCTTTTCTGAGTGAGACCTCTCTATGGCACTCTATTTATAGCTACATATATAGGGTCAGACCTGTATAATGTTTAAAGCGCGTGGTTGTGCCTATGTGTTGTTTCATTTTACAGATTTAGCCAATAGCGAGAACAAGTAACAGACACCCCAAACCCCCCACGGTGCGCGACAAATTTAAGTGTATCAGCCTCAACAGGAGGTCTTACTGAGAAAACCACTCATTTTGTCCCTCTGTGACAGGGCACCGGCGTGTGATGAAGGTGACTGCCGCAAACGGCACACGGGTGCCTTTACCTCTGCTCAGATGGAACAGTGGTGTCTGGTGTGTCCATTACTACTGTAACATTACCAAAGAAAGGAGAGTTCAGGATCTCAGAGGTGGGAAATGTATTTTTGCTTCACATGAAATGTGACTCAGTGTCACCGACTTGCCAGCACTTCATCACTTTTGTTTTGACGGAATTCATTCTGGGCAACAGCATCACTTAAAAATATACACCATGCCCTGACTGTTATGATTGTAAAGCCTTAGTTTAGCTTTTATCCATTTAACTGGCACTTTTCTCCAAAGCTGTTTACAATGGTTTACCCATTTATACAGCAGGATAATTTATACTGTATCAGTTCAGGTTCAAGTACTTTGATCAAGGGCACTACAGTGAGAAGTTCACCAAAAAGCCTGTAATGTTTTGGTACAGTAATTCCTCCATATCCACACTCTCTGTATACGAAGTTAAGCTATACCGTAGTGGAAAATTAATACCTATATATTGGTCTTTGAATAAAAATTAAAGTAAATGTAAACAAATCTACAAATAATAACAAATAATAATACCCTTCTATGCCATACAGTGTCGTGTAATAAAATAATAGTGTATATGTTGTAATAAACTCTATTGTGTTCTGTTACGAATTTATCTGATGCAAGATATGCTGCATTGGTGTTATCAGCTGTTTCTCTCTCATCTCCCGTGTGTAATGCAGTGACTGACGTGAAATTTGCTGTACTGTACGCACTGCACCGTGTGCTATAAACATGCGCATTGATGACAACATGAGGTGTTTTCTAATGAGGTAACTGGTGTTTACAGTGTTTATCATGCTGAACTCATGGGTTCATAGTTATATAGGTGTTTTCCGATGGACTGGGAGTACATAATTTGTTTTTTTCCCATACTTAAAGTAATGGGAAATAGACACTCGGCAATCTGGTATCCTACGCATTCAGGAACCAACATTCAGATACCGAGGAATTACTGTATTTCACTCTGAAATTGAAATCAGAGTAGAGTTCCCACAATATTTTGTAGTAAATGTTGTGGTTGCGATGTTTTTTGTAATGAAACAAGTTGTTTAGTTTTCTTTTATTTAACTGATGCTTTACTAGAAACTGTATGACCCATTTATTCAGCTGGCCCACATGCAAATGTACTTTTCTTTCTATTTTCCAAGCTAGCAGCACTGCTGGTGGGTTCAGGTTGCTTTTTCCAAAGAGTTTTGTTCTTGCCAAGGGGTGTAGATGTGTTAGATAACATGTAAAGATGGATTTTCTAATGCCGACCACTGTAAAACATTAGACAAGACTTGTTTCTTTTTTAATTCAGAGAGAAGCCTAACCCAAACTCCATTATTTTAAGAGCTGTGGGCAAAAGTGTGGGTATTTGCAAGGTGAAATGCAACATACCACTGGAAGGCAGCACTGACCTTGTGTTTTACCACATCACAAGCCCTTTAGATCTGCATGCAAGAAATACTCACCTGTCCTTCAAAGTACCCAGCACCCTCCATTTCACACTTGGAAGCCTTTAAAATACTGTTCAGAAAGATGAGTTCTTTATCTTCCTAGCACATCTGAACATATCTGGCCCTCATGCTGCAAGGCCAGTCTTGTACTGTTTCTTCTTCTGTACCTCCTTTTGGGTTTCATTCTTTGTACCTTCACTTGGGGGTGAAAACTCAATTTCACAAAGAATGGCTGTTGGGGTCACTGTTTTCGGTTTCACACTCGGCCTAGCACGTCGCTCTGCAGATCAGGAGATGTCTTGTCAGATCTTCAGGGAAAACCCTCTCCTATCTGCTGCTACCTCAAATTTACAGCAGTAGCCGGGGGGGCGGAGGTGTATTTTTGCATTAGTTTAGTGACAACAGCAGCTTCGGTTATGTGTAGATGAACCTTGGCTGATCTTCCTCTGAAGACTCTCTTTTGGGTTCCTGTGCTGTTCCTTAAGCCCCCATGTTACTTGCGACCTGACAGAAGTGCCAGACTTTGGCGAATTTTGGCAGCCAGAAATTTCATTTGTCGGTTTCCAAGAATGCAAAGAGTACCATGCTCTGCCTTCCCACACTCCTGCTGGGGAGACTGGAGGGACTGCTGGTCAACTTCCTGTCCAGGCGACGTCCGGTCCAGTTGTCCAAGGCATGAGCATCAATATATCGAAGTAGAGATTTGAATGAATTTCTTGGGTCTCTTGGGTCCTTCAAGAATCTATCCATCTTTCTTTCTTTTTTCTTTCTTTCTTTCTGGATGAAAGTATGGTGCCATGGCCTGACAAAACTAAGGAAAATAAGCATGGTGTATAAAGACCTTTGACTTGTTTTTTAATTATTAAAAAAAAAAAAAAATTCAAGTCCTAATATTGTACCCTTGAGAAAAAGACCCAAACCACCTGAGACCCACTTGTCCCAAGCTGGAGCTTGTTCAGCACTACCTGTCATTTCCCGCGCAGCTTCCTAGGAGCAGATTTAACATGGCGAGGCAGCAGTGGCCAAAACAGTTTAACCGCTCCAGCAGACTCATGCCGCATCTCTCCCCATCGCTCTGTGGATGTTCTTTGGTATTCTGGCACTGTAACGATGCACAGTTTTTTATTTCCTGTGGTTGCAAAATTGTTCAGTTTCATCATTTCTGCTTTTCACTTGGCTTATTGTTATTATTGATTTGCATAATAATTTATGTACAGGAAAAAAAAATCTGGTCTGATCCCTGGCAGCACCTGGGCTACAACTGTGAAACTTATTATGTTACTTATGGGTACTTTTCTACCTTACTGGTAGACTTATGGTACCCAGTGGTCTTTCTTCTTAAGGACACTGTGGCAAGCACCCACAGCCAGAGAAGATACTGGAAAGGACACAATAGTGCAGTGAGGTATTAAAAAAGGCTTTTTCTACACCAGGTAGCAGATAAAATGACACAACTGCTCCTACACTGATCTGTAATTGTTATTCACAACCCCATAGCAGCCTCGTGACTATCCCATCACAGTGTGGGATCATTGCTCGCGGTCTCCTACAAGCCATGGGGCTGGCCACGGACCAGAATGGCAGCCGCTGGGTGTCCTCATCACTTCTACAAAGAGCAACTTCTGTATCTTCTAAGCAGAGGAAGGATCCGGAGGAGCCGCTGTGCACTGCATGCAGAAGCAGAAGGAAAATATCTTTTTGTTCATTGACATTGTGAGTGATATCAGAATGCTTCTGCCCTGCCTCCCCACAGGCGTCCCCCCAGGATCCGCCAAATTGAGCGACGTGCCTCCCCAGTGTGGATATGAGTGGGAATACGCTATACTAATACAAATATTAGCTGCTGTTAGCTCCAGCTGTCGGTGCATGTTGCCAGATTGTGGCTTTGATTTTTTTTTACTACTTTCTCTTTTATTGCAATAATAGACCAGTATGCATTTTAAGAATTTGTATTAATTTATATTACAATTTTCCCCCGATATGCGGTTGCAGTAGTGCATAGCAGCAAGTGGTGTAGTGATGTGACCTGCTATAGGAACCTGATCTTAGTACATCTTGAACTTATACAATGACAATTACTGCATTATATTGAGGGGTGAATGAGTGTAAGGTGCTTTACATTGTAACAAAAGAGAGTCGAATAAAGGAATTATAAAACTCAGTCATTAGATGGATATTATAGTGTATTACAGGTGCCCACATAATACACGTGAAACAGCAGTTCTGTTCCAAATTATATTTCAGTTAGAGCTGTTGAATTTTTAATTCTGTTTAATTCACTTTTGCTGTCTTTTTCTGGACTGCTTTTAATCCGGTTGGAAATGTAAATATGCCAATCGTGTGAATGTTCATGTTATATAAACATTTTATCATTATGTGTGAGTGCTGTTGTATCTCCATGGCGACAACGGCAGTACTGCGACCATGGAAAATGATTTCAGGGAATTCCTCTCTCCGCACCACAGCCCACCACAGTCCTTAAACTGTGCAGCGCATCCTTAAAGTACAGCACTGTGCACCACGGTCTTTATGTGTCTCCAAAGACTCAGACAAATAGAGTTCCAGCTTCTTAGAACAAGATTTTCATTTTCTGCAAACTTCTTATGTCAAAACCGGTTTGTGCATGCAGTGAAAGCGAGGCCTGGGGAGAGAACATCAGAGTAAAACATTTTCCCACAGTGTACATTGAAAGAATTCATAAATGCCCTTTGTTTTACTGTAGACTCAATGACTTTCTTTGCAGGGAAAGCTTCTGACTGGAAGCGAGCAGCTACAGGTCGTGAACAATGACGGTAGATGTAGAGAAATCTGACAGCCTGCTACCAAGAATGAAACTGCAGTAATAAAAAGAAACACATTTCTGATGCTGTATAAACTTGATCTGAAGAAGAATAATTTATTTATGCTTTAAACTATACATGTCATAAGGGGGCGTAGTGTCACAGCAAGCTGTGCTACTGCCTCAGCTGATCCGTTTGTGTATGGGTTCAAATCCAGCTCGGTCTGTATAGATGTTTCACGTTCTTCCCATGTCTGCACGTCTTTTCCTCCCACTGTCCTAAGACGTGTGTTTCAGGTTAATTGATCACTCTAAATAGCATGTGCGTGGCCACCATGTGATGGACCGGCATCCTGTTTAGAGGTAGTTTCATAGCCTCATACTTCTGCTCAAGAGTAAGTGCTGAATGGTAATGGATGTACTACAGACTACCCATTATGCCATCCAGCACTCCCTATTCCTGGAAAACACATTATATAGCTAGTGTAACTACACCCCCCTCCCCATCTCCAGCCTCACAAAGACCCGAAAAATCTGCCAAAAGCTGAATTCTTATAAATCAAAGATGTAATTATCATTATTTTCAGCACTAAAAGCTGGTATGTACCCCTGAGTCCTTAAATTACACCCATTTATACTAGAATATCACCAAACGCCATTGAAATGGGTTAAAATTACTCCATTACTCAACATTAGATATCATAAGACAACATAACATGGCCGGGCCCCCCCATTAATTACACTATAATGTTGTATCTCTATATACCTGCACTCATTCCGCCCTCTCGCTGCCGAAAAGTACGAAACGCACAGCACTCACAAACACGCTTATTAAGATGTTTATGTATTAAATGAACGAGGACAATAAGGACAATAGGAACCGATGAAAAGCGCTATCGAACCCGCGCTCACCAAATTTACATTGGTCTGGATCACGATTGGTGAGATTAGAACAGGTGAAACTAGCAAACCAGGGGTAATGGAGGCTGACAACAAGATAGCACGAGCGAAACTGTAACTGCACGACGGCCTCTCTTTGCTCAGCCGTCGGAGGCTCTCAAAATCCACATTCGGCCCTTGCGAATAAAAAAAAATGTTCTGCAAACCGAAGTTTGGGTATTACACGGAACTGCTTGTAAAGTCAAATCGAAACCGGAGAAGCGTACGGATTCCTGATATACACCTTAGAAGGGACGATTCTACTACCTCTGTGTTTTTTGACTGTCATTTCTTGCCTATTTCTTTCAGTCGCTCATTGTAAGCTCATCGACTTGTTTACTTTTTTAACAGTGTAAATCACTTCCGACAAATGGATGGCAGTAACTAATCCATAAATAACACTAATAGCAACCTGTATGTAAAAAGGGAGCTATTGCATTTGTAAGTGCAAATGAAACAAGCCCTCGCACAATAGACAGAACAGAACGCACATCTTACAAACGCAATATTTTCCTCCTAGCCACAAAAATCAGTGGAAATTCTGTGTAGAATGGAGAGAAGTTGCAGTGCAGATTTGGCACGTAACCTTCTGACACTGCTGTGCACAAACATTCAAAAAGGGCAGAGACACACCTGCACTTCTCCTTAAATTAATACATCAGCTTCTGTAATGAAGGACGTCTTCCTCTGGAGCAACACGTATCCGCTGTTCCTGTTTACATCTTTCTGTTGCTTGACATCACCTCAGTAAACACCATGTACTTCACTTTGCATAACAGCAAAACAAAATATAGTATAATAAAGATACGGCAGCAGGCGGGGTGGGGGGTACAGCACCTCTCCCCTTGGCTTGAATTCCACCTCCTGCTGTAGAACCCTTGTTTAAGGTACTAACCTTGAAATGTTGCAGTAAAAAATACTGAAGTGTGTAAATGGATAGATCACTGTTAGCAGCTTAACATTGTAAGGGACTTTAGAAAAAAACACAGAGCCTGATTCAAGGTTTCAGTGACTGACTTTCTCTGTTCCTCTCTTTGTTTAGATGTGTGGAAACTTTGGCTGGTCGATAAATGAAATAAAGCAAGTGCCCACCGAAAATTAGTGGGAATGGTTGGGAAGATCCCATTTAGACCTATTTAATGGGGATATGTATTGTGAGTTTATTAGGTACACCTTCTAGTAGCATGTTGTGCCTTTGGCCTACGGAACAGCATGGATTTTTGTAGGCGTGGATTGAGCGAAAGCAGTGGAAAATCTCAACCGCTAGGTGACAATACATATTGTGTGAAATGGTGTACTATGCTGTGTTCGCGTGTCGTGGATAAACTGCGGCCATTAAACTTGGTCTTCAGCAAAGTTCAGATACTTTGTGCTACTCATGGGTTCTTCAGTGGGCATCAGGGGCCAGGAAAACATTCCCCACACCATCATACCGCCATCACTGGCCTCTACTGCTCACACCAAACAGGACGGCTCCATGGACTCACGTGGTTTTCACCAAATTCTGATCTTCCATCAACGTGATGCAAAAAGAACTAAGAATCTTCCAACCAGACAACTTTTTCCCCCCTTCAGTGGCCCAGTTTTGAAACTCCTGTACCCACTTTAGAAACCTGCCATGGTTTTCAGCTGTTGTAGCCCATTCAGGACCGAGTTCAAAAAGTGTTACCTTCTGAGATGAAACTCTGCACATTAACGTTGAATTCAGATGTGATTCACCAGGTTTTGGCCCGTCTGCTTCCTTCCCGACATTCTCCTTTGACCACTGCGATCAACGGCCGATTTTTGCCCAGAGGATTGCCAGTTACCTGTACTTTTTAACTTTTCACACCGTTCTCAGCAAATCCTTGAAACAGATGTGAGCGAAAAGTCCAGGATGACAGTTGTTTAACAGATGCTAGAAGTGTTATACCAAATTCAAACTCACTCTTGTTTTGCCTCCTCCTATGCTCAGCTGAAACCTGACTGGTGCTAGAAAAGAAGCTCTGTCTGACTTATACCACACACTGCAGTCATTCGACATTGGACTGGGTGAAATATATGGCTTATGTGAAGGTGAGGGTTTACCTAAAAAATGGGCAACCTAGTCTACGTATCTACCCGTTCTCACTTTCCAGCATGTTTATTGGAGCTGCAAAAAATATATCGTTGAAACAAAACAGTTACCCTGTCTGGCCTGTCAAGGTCCTGCAGGAACGAGCTTTTCCTCCAGATGAAGCTTCAGACTTCATTCACTGAGCTGATTCTCTCAGTGTCTGGAGAAGGAGGCATTTTGTAAGCTCTTTAGCTGTAAATTGATGGTCGTATGAGACAAGTATAAGTAGGAGTTATGGGGATTTTTGAGCTAGATCAGCACTCCAATTCAAATATTTTTTCTGACTCATACTACTGACTCTGAGGCAGCCATTCTCAGCTCTGGTGGTCTTTGACAGTGCAGAGTTTATAATAATTTGGAACAATGTCCTGCGTGCAAACCTTTTTTAATCTCTGGCTTTTGCATTCGAATACTGTATAGGGCAGCAAGTAACAACCGATATCTGTGTTATGAGCATCATAAACATTTCCAGTTGAAGTTCCTGGAAGGGTCCCGCTGTGCCCTTGAGACAGGAGCTCAAACTACTGTGAATTTCCAGTAATGTATAAATGGCATAAAATTGTAATATGCTCTGGATACAAGCTCATATAAACGTGCAGTATAGGTCCAAAAAATACTTTTGTAAAATATTCTCCCCCTTGGACTTCTTCTGGTTATATTGTTTTGCAACATTGCATCACAATGGGTTTAATAAAGTTTTTAAAAAAATGATTAACACAGAAATAACTATTACTGTAGAAGTGAATGTGAAAGAAAAGTGCAGCTTGACACGTGATTTCTACATATTATATTTGTTAAGCACAAACACAAGACCTGCCAACATGCACGTATTTGCACCGTTAAGTCAGTATTTAGTACATTTAGTATATTATATAATGGATAAAAACTTCTTGAGTGTAAAGATGAAGGAGAACTAATGTTGAGGATGGTCCTGGTAACTGATTTCCGAGCAGAAGCGAATAATTTTCAACAATAACTGTTTGTATCTAATCATTTTCTCTCAAATCAACGCATAAGGACGACAAGCAACCCGGAAACCCCCGAAAACGGGAGGGAAAAAGCGTTTGTTCTCTTTGTTTTGGGCTTCGATACGCAACTTTGCAGGTTTTCATAAACAAGCCAGGAGTTTAATGAGATTTGCGCCGAGATCAATTGTGCATTAGTTAATCTGCTGCGCTTGCAAAGTAAGGACCAAAAACAAAACACAGCAAGAAGTGCCAATTATCTGCTAACCTTTCTGCCGAGCTAGTTTTATTGGTATCTCTAAATCTTCCAATTAAAGTACATAATAGGTTCATGGCCTGAAAACAAATAACATAAATTTCCTGCTATCCCCAGGCAATGTAGTCCTACAGGCCTGCAATAAATACTACAATTGCTGCACTGCTTATTGCAGATCAGCTCCCTCATTCGGGATCAGGGTGAGGTTCAGAGGTCATCGCCCCTCAAACATATCTGGGCACAGAATCTGGACAGGCCATTTATTGGAAAAATGTAAGAAATAAACTAAAAAAAAACCATTTTGTAGAAATCTGCTCACCAGGTCAGTCTCTTTTCCACCTGCCTGGTTGAACACCCAGCTATGCTGCCCAAGAAGAGAAGCAACATTTGAGAAGGTCCTCGCTGCCATTATGATGTCTCTATGGAGTTTCTCGTGCAGAATGTAAAGATAAAGGACGATTGCTTTTTTGTGGGACCTTTAAACGTTTCCTGCCATCAAACTGCTACGGAAATTGAACAACATCATAGACTCGTCTTTTGCTCTTTGCCAACGTCTGAGCGCAAGGATGCCTGTGGTTGCAAGTGACTGTTTCAAGGGTTCACTGATAAGGTAAGTGAAGGTGTCAGAAGAGAAAAAAATCTATTTACACATTTACATACTTATAGACTTACTACTGAGGAACCAGGGGATCTCCACCAAACAAATAAGCTTGGCCAATTATATTCCACCTTTGACTGAAGCTTAGGATTTTACACTCTTTACTTTGATGTACCTATTTAGACAGCGGGGTATTTTTTTTACTATTAACAGTGCTTGCACCGACAGAACTGTAGCTCAGTGGATGTTTTTTTTTTGTTTTATGCACCATTCTCTGTCAACTCTGGAGCTTGCTGTGCGTGAAAATCCCAAGAGGGTTCTGAAATATTCAAAGCAACTTTGTCTTGCAACAACAACCATGCCCCGGCTAAAGTCTCTTAGATCACAATTTTCCCCATTCTGAAGTTTGATGTGAACATTCGCTGAAGCTCGTGACCCACATCTGCTTGATTTTATACGCTACGCTGCCGCTACATTGGCTGGTGAGGTAGGTCAGGTGTACAGGTGTTCCTACCAAAGTGGTTGGTGAGTGTATATCACACATTGGAATGACCAGTTGACTTTAAGACCCGACCCCTCCATTTCTCCCCATTAGCCCACTCATGTGAGGATGAGTTGCAAATACAAACTTATGTTAAAACAACATCCGGTGCAGGACAGACGATGATGACTAAATGAGGACGTCTCAGCGAGGATGACAACTCGCCACCTTCTTTGACTGTCGACCAACAGATGCACTCAGCTGCTGGGATTTCACCTGTTTCAGATGGCTCTTTAAATGCCAGCTGGTCTTTCATCACAGCTGCCATGTCTGCTGACAAGACATAATAATCGGATAATGTTGTATTTTCCGTGTCTGGCTGTTATTTGCTCAAGTGTTTGCGACAGCATTGAAAGAACATTCTTGTTTGGCTGCAGGTCCTTAGCGTGTTGTGTGCTCTTGGGTACGCTGACCTTCACAGTGTGAACTCACCTTGAATGTCCTTGTAGCATCACTCACTCCTGTTGTTAGAACTGGCACCAAACAGAGACCATTAAAGTAAAAATATCTGGTAAAACATAGCACAGCTTTGTTGGTTCACAGCTACCAGCCTTAAGAATTATTATAAACCAACCATTTAACACTGATGTCAGTATTTCTCTCTGTAAGTGTAAACTTTATTGCGGCACGACTCATGACTGCCTTACCTCCAGCAGAGAGAACATAATTTTTGCAAACAGCGGCAAATGAAAGAGACAAACAGTGTAAAATGCGATTATATTGTTTGTCCGGCACCATTTTGTAATATACTGTGTGTATAAACGCTAAAGACACCGACTCTTATAATGAACGGTATTGGGAGTAAAAATATTCACCATAATGTTTTCAAGATATCAAGGGCATCCTGTTTATCACACATTATAATTATATGAAATTTGGAACAGATTAAATGCCATTTCTGATGTTGTTGCCAAGGCCAGTAAATGCGGTTTAATTTAACACATATCATTATTTAACTGCAGACTTTTTTGTGGTATAATTCATGTCTAACTTGCTTTCAGTAGATAGTGTGCGTGACACCTTGGACTGTGGTAAATGACAAGAACAGACAGTGTAAACTACAGTAGGATGTTGTATTATATGCACAGTGTCCCGTTACGGTGGACAAAATGAAAAATAATATTAAAATAATTCAACTTACCGCTATACATCATCATTTTGGAGTAATTCAAATGGTGTGCCACTTTCAATTGTGTTGCATGGTCATTCCCACGGTTTACACAGCCGCTACCACGCTACGTTAATACCTTTCTCAGATCTGACTTCTTGGCCTATTCAGCAAGGTTTTGTAGACCTTCACTTGGTTTTAAAGGGGTTCTGGACATTGACCTCTTCATCCGGACAGCTGCAGCAGGTGCTGGAGAGGAGCCGGATAGTGGCAGAGATTGTATGAACCCCGGTCTCATGTGTGGAGGCCATCAACACAGCCTCAATATGTCAGCACCTTGGCTGGCCTTTTCCTAGTCCAGAACAAAGCCCACTGGGGCTTGTCGGCGGCCCTTGGAGCACGACCAGCACATTACTCACCAGGGTCGGCATGCGGTGGGAAGATGGTTCAGTGCCGTTTATGACATCCGTGGTCTGAAGAAAACAACGTGGTCCCATTACAGCGTCCTGGGATGTTATTATGTTACTGCAGCACGGAGAGTCTGGAATAAACTGAAAGCGAGACGGCTGAGATTGAGAAGAAACTTGGGTGTTCCTGCTAATTTTACCTTGCAACAAAAGGTGTATTTATTTATTTGTTTGTCGCTTATCTCCAAAGCAACTTGGAAAGGTAAGCTGGTTACAGTGAGTTACCCATGTACACAGCAGGCCAATTTTTACCCCATCATATCAGGCTAAGTATCTCGATCCAAGATTCTACAGCAGGAGGTGGAATATCGAGGATGAGGCAGCAGCTCTAGCCACAATGCCCAAACACACTCCAGGACATCAATGAGTTTACACATCATCCAAGTGAAAGGACCTTTCTTTTCCCCTTCATATTTCACTTAGATCTTTTCACAACCAGTAAACGGATCAGTGCAAAGCCTTAGAAACCCACATACAACACGCAAAACTGTCACTCGGGAGAGTAAATGCATCCATGTTCATATGCAGTTTTCAACTTTAGGGTTCAGTTCCTATTATGGTACATAGCTACCTGTGTCATAATAACCTGTCAAGCACTGCAGAGACAAAAAAGTGTTTATGATGTATAATTATTAAAAACATAATGTAGTTGTACATATGCATTACTTATTTCATTTATACTTTACTAAAGCTGAAGTGATACAGCAAAAATTACTCAGCTGTTTAAAAGGGTAAATTATGTTAGGTGTGGTGTCATTGCATGTCACTTTGGAGAAACGTGTTAGAGAAATAAATTCATGTCAATAATGTTTAATTATTAAAAATGATCTTGCTGGTAAATGACTGGGGACCAGCCTGTCCTTGTTAGTCCTGGTTCCCATCTTTCGCCTCCGCCGTTACTATGGATACAATAAACTAAATAGTTTTCTTGGTGAAGCTGAACCCCACCTGAGGAAGTGGTCTGTGAGGATGGGTAAAGGGGCCAAGCGTTCCCTTTGGTGTGTACAGTGTATATGGTCATAAATCACCTGCACGGCTCCTCTCACTATGCATTTATTTACCCCTCAATTTTAAATGTCAGTTTCTTCTGCCAGTTTTTCTGGCACCATTTAAAAATATATGATACTGTGCCAGCAGCCTGTCACACATGCTGAATTACTGAGTTTAACAAACACCCATATTCTACCGCATGACACACTAAACCTTGACTTTGCTCTGTACTCTCTATTAAGTGACCATTTAACATTTCTTTCCATCTGATATTTCATTTCAAAATAATAATGCTCAAAACTACTTATTTTTTCAGTTTTCCACCATTAAATGTTTGTAAAGAAGAAAAAAACCTCCCTTTTTCATAACACGCAGTCTAAGCGAACTGAACGGAATAACCACACGCTTTGATGCAAAAACTTTGGTGTTGCGTTGTTACCGACCCCCTGCGGACTGCAGCGATAAACAGGCCGTATTGCTTGCGGTGATAAACATACTGCAGCCATTAGAACGCGGCCGTTCCGTCAAACGTACAGTAAAACTTTACAGCTTCTGCGAATCATCTCCAAACTGTTGACGCTAGTGTATGAGCACAACTGCTCCTAAGAGCAGTATTTGCCATCAGTTTTGCGTATCTCTTCCGTGTTTGCTTTCTGCTGCTTGGCATCGGTCTTGCAAAGGGGATTAACTCCATCATCTGCTATATACCGTCTGCGTTCATTACTGGCAGATCGCGTCCGCGGACAAACTTTCCGACTGCAGTAAATGTGTGATTTTAGAAGACAATTTGTAGAAATATCGTCTCATTACCAGGCAAGAAATCCAGTAAAATAAAGTGTAAGGCTGCGCAGTGGGAAAAGGAATCCATACTTCAGATGTTAATGGGTTTGCTATTCCAGTGAGCATCATGCTTTGAATTCAGTCTACGATGTTTAAAATGTCTACATATTTTATTTGTAGTGATTCCTGCAGTGATTTAAGCAAAGTGACTTCAATGTACAACGGAAGCCTATTAATGCTTTTCACACACACACACACACACACACATTTTTTCTCAGCTGCTGTAGAACTCATATTTAGGCTACAACTACTTGTTTAAGTGCGACGAAAAAATAAAAGAAATAAGAAACAGCAAATAATAGCTAAAAATAAATAATAAGCAAAAAGAAAAATGAATAAGAACCAGGAGCGCATATTGATATTGTGCAGAATTTTTATACAGTTCAACATGTCCAAATAAGTCAAACAACTTATTTGAACAGTCAGATGTAAAATATGTAAGTCCACACAATGTTCATGTATTCAGAAACGCTGTTGTCTCCACGATGGTTATATCATGTTTTATGTAACACGTAAAAAAAGTCTTTTGCAGAGTGTTTTATATAAACTCTGAAATAGTTTGCCTTCTTCTGCCATGTAATTGTAATTATAATTGCATTTTTATTATTTATTTTAATGTACATATACCAATGATACATATATATAACCACAATATATTATGTGTGTATACATACATTTATTTATAATATAGATAGATAGATAGATAGATAGATAGATAGATAGATAGATAGATAGACTCTTGAGGGACCCAAGAAATTTGTTCAAAGCTCTGCTTCAACACACTGATGCTTATTCCCTGGACAACTGGACAGGACGTCACCTGGACCGGAAGTTGACCGGCGCTCCCGCCAGTCTCCCCAGCAGGAGTGTGGGAAGGTAGAACATTGTACTCTGCATTCTTGGAAACCGACAAATGGAACTTCTGGCTGCCAGCAAATTTCAGCTGACACATGGTGCGCTTCCTGAACAAATGAATACACCCACCCACACTCGCCAGCCCCCCACCAACACGCTCCAAAAGGCGTCGCTCATTAGTTAGCTTGTAAGGAATATCATCTTCAGACGATCTTTTTAAACTGAAGAAAACAAACATAAGAACTGCGTCGAATAAGTGACGGTGTCATCACAGGGTGGGAACGTTTCGGTTTTTGCGGTTTAGAGGATTCGCGTGTTTCACATGTACGCAAAGCTCTCCTGAGACAATGGAATGTCTGTGTATTCGTCTTCCGTGAGGTGCCTTCAGATGTCAGTGGGTGGTCACTCTGCTAAGATGGTGTAAGGGTTACACTCAGGCGCTTTAGTTCCACAGATCTTACCTTGAGTTGATACAGTAAAAATGACCCAACTGTACAAATAGGTAGGAAAATCAGTGCAAATAGATTAACATTGCGAGCTGCTTCGGAGGAGTGCATCAGAAAATTCGAATAAATGTAAATGTGCTCTCTGTCTGTGATCATACTTCTCTCTTGCCCACTTTGCGCAGCTGCTGGACGCCCTCCACGTTCCTCCGGAGAACACCGGAACTTCGGGGACCCTGCAGCGGCGAAGCAGCAGACATTTTGTACCTCCTTGTGTCTCTCGCTATGTGTGGGCTGCATAAAAAGAACGTCAGCAGATGGCTCCTCGTGGGTTATGATATTGTTTGCAAGTGTAGCAGTTCCTGGGAAGCATCGCTTTGTCGGTCCCTGTTCCTGCAGAACATCTAGAACATTCTTGTGCTCATTCTTGTCTCTACTGTACACGAGTCCATTGAGTAGTAATTCTTCCACAGTTACTGAACGTTGAAGAGCAGGGCTACTCGATTTTTCTCAATTACGTTTATTGATGATGGAATGAAACTAAGCGAATAGAATATAATTTTAAAAATTAGGTGACGGTTTACAGAACGAAATTATGTTTATTTTTATCTACTTTAAATATAGAAGTTCAATGTACTATGCAATTTGCATTCTAAGTGTACAGTTCCTCTGTGAGGTTGAGGTTCTCATTCATTCATTTTAGAGACAAATATTTATATATGGATCCCATTTATATACATTTTCACATAAAGGAAAATACAGAGGGGCTGTACCGATGGCCAGAAGGTGAGTGGTTATTTTTCTAAGTCTTTTTCGGTTGTTTTTGTAAGTATTTACTGTACAAACAGCAGGAATGGAAGGAGAGGCGACACAATAAAACGGACAAAAGGACGTGTTTCTCTGCATGTGCAACATACTGTAAGTTGTACGGTCGATCATATACCTGCAGCCTACGCGCGATGTGCAAACAATTGGTTAAATTCAGAGCCTTGTACGGTTTATTTATTATTTATGTCGAAATTTTTAAATTCTGCTCATTTTGATGCAGTAAGAATTGCCCGGTTGTGTAACGGATGCGCAACTGCAACACTGAAACTCGCTTTGGAAAAAATTCAGCTTCCTGTCAAATTATTCTGCAGATTGCTCCAAAGAACGTATTTGTTTGTTTGTTGATGCTAACGCTGCTAAACACTGCTTGTTTCGACGCAGTAAACATTACCCAGTCGTGGAAAGGGTAAATTATTATTGTAAGGAGGATAAGACCGTAATTTGGGAAAAAAAGTTTAATGTGTGACATTTCACACTGGTAAACACACGGCTTAGTTGCTTACACGCTAGAATTTTACACCGCGTGGTTTGTCATGGGTGTTTTTTTTTTTTTTCAGACGTTCACATTTGAAAAAGCTGAAGGAAGCTTGGGAGCGGAGAGACACTGGCTGCACCTGGCATTAAATGGAGAAAAGCAGGCGATGGCCTTTCTAAGGTCCTATTCAGTGACACACAGTCTCCAGGAACCGCAGGCACCACCTTGCCCTCTTCGGCACGTCCCATGGGCTTCAAGAATGCTTTGTTCTGTTTCCAAGAGGAGGGCTGCAGAAACGGTGCACAAGTGCGGGTGCTGTGGGAGTACGACTGCGGCTGCTCAGAGGGCCGTGGAGAGCTTTGGAGAACCTGATGTCATTGTGGAGACCTGGGAATAACGTGGAGAAATGCCCACACCTGCATCAAACACCTTCTCTTCCGCTAAAGGAACACACATGCATGTTAAATCCCCATCCTGTAGGAATTCACGCAGCAATTCTATGTAGTTATGAGGTTTTTGAAATCATACAGTAATAAGAATTTATAAACAGTTATTTGTTTGTCTGTATATTTACTGTTCAGTGTTCACACACACACACACACACACACACACACACACACACACTATTATTATTATTATTTACATTTCCACTTTCTGAGCAGAATATTGCCGGATAAATCAGTTACCAATTTATAATATTTACTATTTTTGCCATTTCTAGAATCTGTAGTAAATGCACATTAATTAATTTATTTAATGTTTTTCTTAAATAACAACATCAAACTGCTTCTAGCAGTTTAAACATTTAATACAGCCGGGTCATTTTTTTCAATTCAGTGTAAATGCCTTGACAGTTAGTAAAATGGAGCAAATAGTTGTATGAATATTTATTAATGACCACTGTTTTAGTAAATTTAAAACTATGTCAGACAAACATTTATTTTTTATCAAATGTACTCATTTGTCTGACACTTTTCTCTAAAGCAATTCACAGTATTAAGCTGCTTGCATTTTTTCATGCATTTATGTCAGGTATTTTTTCATCCATCATCAGCCATCCATCCACCCACCCATTATTCTTAACTATTTAATTCTGGGGATGATCGTGGTGGTCTGGAGCCTACCCCCGAGTAGGCGGTTGAGTCCTTCAAGCTCTAACCTATGCTAATACTTACATTACTCTGCAGTACATAGATGACATGTGATGCTCACAGACGTGTGTTTGGTCCAGTAATACGGACTGCTCCCTAATCTTTTCAACTTCTGGTCTTAAGGGCAACTGAAGACAAGCTGCTTTGCCGGGGTTCCTGGAATGCAGTTTTACACCTGCTGTGTTTCATAGTTTACGGCTTTAAACCCAAGTCATAACTGATGAGGTGAATGGAGCCCATGCTACACATAAGCTGCTTGTTCTGTACGCTCGTAAGTACGGGGATTAAAAACTGCTGGGGGCAACTTTTGTAGCCACTCAGGTACAATGAGAGGAGCTCACAATGGAGTGTCTTTTATGCTGAGCCTCGGTGTTCCCAAAGTGCTGTTCCCTCACCACGCCAGCGTTGTTCCTAGGGTGAGTTTGCAGACAGACTGGGAGCACTGCAGGTTTACCTTCATCCACAAGTGCCATGTTATTCTCTTCACATAAACAGTTTCAGTTCAGTCTCCATGCACACTGAGTAGCTGTTCTCTCGCTATGAAAAATGCATGGACCTCTACCATGTCCTTCCTGTCGTTTCTCGGATATTATTATTATTATTGTTGTTGTTATTATTATTATTAGTGCTGAGAAGAAAAGCATTTGGTACGAAATTCTTCACATATACCATGAATGATAGCTGATTCCTACCATAAATAATAGATAGATGTAGATAAATAGGTAGGGGCATACTTGAAGAATGGTTGGGAGGTACTGCAAATGGAGTCCATTTCTGGTCTCGCAGAATGCTCAGTACCAGGGTCGGTTGCACAAAGGTCAGCATTTTCGCTTGAAGGTCCTTCATCTGAACTTCATGACCTGCTGTGAAATGGGTTTGCCAGTAAATGTTTGAAATGCGCTGATAAGCGAAAGCTCGAGGCACATGGCAGAACTAGTCAGAGGCGCGTGTGCAGGGCGGCAGTTGGGGGTTCTCCTGTGTGGACTGGAGGAGATCTGTTCGCACCTTGGAATTCTGTGAGAACAGTATGGAGGAAGGTCCTGTCTTCTCAAATGAACCTCGTGCAAAGAGATCGTAGCCACGTTTCCCTTTAAACAAAGTATTATGTCAAAATAACACCGGAATATGCCATTTCTGAAGCACGTACTGTGGGGACACTTTGAAAGCCTACATTTAAAAAATGAGTTTTTAGAGGTTCTCTAAAAACTTTTAGAGGGCCTCTGTGAGAAAGAAGAAGAAGAAAAAAAAATGCTGCTAGAGATAAGAGAAGATTACTTGGGCCTAAAAGCACAGATTCCATTTTGGCTCCAGCTGGGCTATTTTCTTGCAGCCATTCTAAGTAGACTTAAGTGCAGCAGAAGAGGAAAGTCCACAGAATTAAAGTTAACAGTGATGGGAATTTCACTGTTTAGCATATGCGTACTCGCACAGTCTCCCATGATGGCTGCAAGAGTCGCATGACATCACCTGTTTATGTCCAGTGGTCATCGAGCGCAGCATCAACCACCGTAGTCCCTGTCTGCGTGGCAAGTCTGTGTGTCTCTCCTTGTCTCCCCTGCTTTTCTGCTTTCTAGCTACGGTTTCCCACCCTGCAAAAATAACCTGTCATCAGACACCTCTCCATGCTCCCCTGTCTGTGCCTTTATGGTCCACGGCCTGAGGAACTCAGAGGGCATCATTCAGACTCTTTTCCGGTCATTATTATAATGAGGCTGTTATTTATCTGTGCACTTTTAGAGGAGCAGGTGGCACGGTGTTTACACCTGCTGCTTTCTGTTCAGATCTTACCTCCATTATACCACCCTTGATCAACATACTTACCGGGATTTGATGCAGTAAAAATTACCCAGCTACATAAACATGTAAATCACTGCAAGCGCCTCAAAACCTGTAAGACGTTTTGGAGAAAAGCATGAGCAAAACATCTAAATATAGGATTATTATTATTATTATTATTATTAGTAATCTGGAGCTTCTCCCAAGAGCAGAAGGTGTGTGGCTATGAAATGGCTCCTAGATGGGACTCCATCACAGAGCAATACTAATACTAATACAAATACTAGTACTGCTGCTGCTGCTGCTACTACTCCTACTAACAATAAGGGCTTTGTCTTCCGTTACTAAAATACGGATCTGTTAGGCAGCATTAAAAAGCATCGCTAGCGTTTCCAAAAGCGATGGAAGCTGTCACACTCCTGTCCTGCATGCCGTTGGGTAAACTCACCTATGAAGTTTATACTTTATTGCATGAGAAGAGCAGGAAAAAAGCTTGTTATAGGTGCTTATGGTCCCACCTCACCTACCTAATGAAGACCGTTTATTACTACAGCAAACAATCCACCGAGACCCGTTCCACTTCAGGAAAACACTTCAAAAGCCCCTCAAACACCCAGCGATAAGCTGTTGACGTGTGTTACACATGCGAATGGATACTTAGCGTATGTCAGTAGTCTCTGTTTGTTTGTCTGTCTGTTTGTTCTTTACACACGGCTTTGTTTTTGAAACCACAGGCTTGAAATTTGGCACACAGGTACTTCTCGCCCTAAGTGAGGTTTTTGCGCATTCGTGTTCATTAAATGCCAAAAAAGGTTATTTGGTGGTTTGAAAATTTCTACTTTGTCTTTGAAATAGGAAGTGTCACCACACCTGGTGTGTGTTGCTCTCTGTGGCATCTCCAGGTTTGGCCTTCTCGACGGAGCGCACGCGCTGTGTAGACATGTGCAGCATGTATTAAATGCTAGTTGTTACAGGTCCTGTCGCCCAAAATACCTCCAGCTGGAAAAGACAGGAACCGGTAGCTGTTACAGGTGAGCTTCTACAAACAAAACATCACCTCTGCTGTAACCCTAGAGAAGAGCAGAGAATGATGGAGGTGATTTCCTTAATGGCAGAATGAATTTATGGATTCAAGCAGAAAATCTCTTTGATAGATGTTCAGTGGAAGGTTAAAATCCACTGGCGAACTGCTAGCACTGATGGTTACCCAAGTCCGTACAGTTAATGAGAAGGTGGAGCCATCATCTATGAACATGCTTTTTTTTCTCCAGTTCAGCAGTATAGCAAGAAGAAACCCCAGTGACTTGATCTCAGTAAAACCCCAGTGATCCTCCCTCCCTGAGATGTAGGAGCCTCTCCTGTTCACCTGACATTTGTTGTAAGGGAAGATGACTGTAGGAGCACCGTGCAGAATGTTGTTTGTTCTTCACTGCCTCAGCTTTGACCGGCTGCCCTGCTCCCACAGCTTTGTTCTCCGCTGGATTTCTAGTGTGAAGATCTGTTTGGGAAGCCAGCACCATGTTTTCTAGAAATAAAATATCTGCTCCTGGCTTCACCCTTAACTCGCCTGTTGTTAAAAAAGGCACTGCGTAAGAGTTTGGCGTGAAGTGAGCACTGAAACTTCCCTGGTTTTCTTTAAGACTAAGGATTGGGAGAGGTGAGGTCCAACATCTCAAGGCCTCTGGCCATGTGGGAGTTCCAAAACATTTCAAGATCTCCATTACAATGTTCCAGATTCAAAAACTGAACCACCTGGGATATTGCAAGTAAACGTATGAAAGTGAATATGGAAATAATGCAAGCTGCACATCTTGGGCCATGGTTGAGATAGATTTTCTGCTGTATTTTATTCAGAACAGATTATCGTACACTATGAGTACTGAGAGAGAATGCTTTCTCCAGTCTGTGAAGCCATCCATCACGCTGAGTGGAGATGTCCATTTATTTACTGCTGAAAGGTAATCTGTTGAGTTAATACTTGTTAATAATGCCGAGAATGGAATTTTAATGCAGAAGGTGACAGAAGTCATTGGTCAGATATAGTAATGATATCGATTCTTTGACAGAGAAGGAACAATAAAAAACAACAAATGTAATGTGAGTTATTGCCCAACGTGCTTTGACTCCTTGGGATGTGCTCATTTTTGAATGTATTTGAATAAACTGGTTTATTTTCTTTGACATTTTGAATCTTTTTTTTAGCCATTCTTCTTTCACCATGTTTTAATAGTGGCGTTCTGCAGGGGTAGGTTAGATTTGTTCACCGGTTAAAACTTGAAAAGGACTCTCGAGAACGGTGGTGGGGTCAAACAGCTGGGAGAAACAGAAAAAAAGGCTCCTCTGCAGTACATTGTTGATACAAGATGTGCTGCTTTCTGCAAAATATCAAATCATTTCAGCGAATACATATATTTGGAAGCACTGGATGAGTTGCAATGCTTTGAATGAAAATAAATAAATGAATACATTTCTAAGGCCTAACAGCTAAGTGTTAAGCAGCTCATCGTTCATAAGTTTAATATTATCTGACTGCGGCCTCACTTTGGGACGGCAGAAAAGTCACCGTCCGACCTTCTCGCCCCAGTGTTTTCCGCACCTACTCGACGGACCATAAATGTCAGCTTAACCTAAACACGAAGCAGGCGTGTTTCACAAATAAATCCGAAATAACAAAATGAAGTATTTATATAATGAATAAAATCGCTTTCTTTGAAACCCCTCATTGTTTCGCGGAGGTGGTCTTTGCACGGCCGCGGTTCTCCTGCCCCGCGCCCGTCAGGATGGCAGACAAAACGGCTCCCCAGATGCCGTGTGACCGAGCGCTCAGCAGGGAGACGCTTCTTCAATGGGCCCCGGTAAATTGACCGTGAAATATAATCACTTTATGAAAGGTTAATCTGTGCACAGCGGTTACGCAGCGGTTACGAGTGTAAAGACCGCACATTATTTTTATGTGCATTTCTGCCGGAATTTGCGAGCGTTGCATAAGCAATGTGCGACAGAAAGATACTGTGTCGGCAGCCAAATTTGGGTTTTTGTTCATTTGTGACATAGATTTGTTACAGGTGCAAAACTGTCTTGTGGTCTAAATGTGGTGAACTATGTTTTATTAAGCTGTCACAAGCTGGTAATCTTTACTAGTTCTTGTAAACTAGTTGTGTGGTGCGAAAGTATGAAAAAAATTGCATGTTTTACTGAAAACCATGAAGAAAACTCAAAATTGACAAATCTAATAATGGGAATGAAGTGCTCTCTTTAGTGATATCGGCTCCTTAAACCTGTCCGGTGCGGCCAATAGTCGACGGTATGCTGGAGGAGGGATAGTCAAAGCGACACGTGGCACAGGGAGCCCGACCCCCAGCGGATGGTAGATCCTCGCAGACAGCAGTCTGTGTACGGCTGCAATGACAGAGTCACCTGGGACGAACTCGTAAGGTCAGAAATCAGTCGATATCCCACAGGATTAAACAGTCATGTCATAAACTCTTATCGGCTTTCAGAATCCTTCCCAAGTTTATCATTTTTGCGTGTGTGTGCTGCGAAGAACACTTTCACTTAATGTTACACCATTCCATCCCACAGTGATAAACAATAAATGGTTCACCCTGGTAGTAAAATATCCAATTTTTTTTGTCACATCATCAGATGCCATGTATTTAGTTTTAAAATGTTTCGGTGGATGCGAGATGTTTGTAGATGATCATTACGTTGCCGCACGAAAGTTTCTTTTCGTTGAGAAACACGGTGGAGGAAAACCATCATTTTGAGAGGACAGCGCTTTTTAGTCATGCAAATGGAGGGCAATATGCGGTGATGACTTCTGGAAATATGACTTTGATCAGCACATCTTCTTCCGAGACAAGATCTAAGATCGGTAAAACAAACGGATGACTTTCGGCGATCCTAATGCTAATCTGCCCGGGAAGCAGGCAAAGTTAAACGGCAGAGCAATTCTCATCTGAATTCTGCGAACGCTGGCGGAGTCTCGCCGGGGATGGCGGTACACACAAACGTGCAATGCCTGAACCATTTTTGAAAGGAAACCACAGATTCTTAGCTTCGCAGCTCTTTCCAAGAGAGAATTTGCATGTTATCCTTTCGGCTGAGAGCCGCCTTCAGCCCCGAAGCCACTTACTCAGCTATTATGATGGAAATTGAAACTGTAGTAAGACAAAAGGACGGTTCAGGGAAGGGATAACAAAACTGAGATTTTAAAGAACACAGGGTGCGTAGGTATAACTTTGCAAGAATTTCTTGTCATGACACGGCCATATTTCTTCATATATGTGTTTGTTAATATATTTACATATGTATGTATGCCTCTACGACTGCATGAATAAATGGACTTGGGTTTAAAAGGTTCCCTTTTTATTTGCAATGGATATAGTTCTGTTTTTCTCCTTCTTCTTCAGACAGTATTCTCTGCAACGTTCCGAACAAATACGAAGGGTACAAAAAGGTGCACATTCCCCGCTCCACTTAAACACTAATGGTAGAAACAGTATAAATATTAAAATCCACACCTCGGCTGAATCCGATACAACCAAACATAATCTAATGCAGAACAAATCATCTGCTTTTCTTGAAGGATATTTTTACTAAGAAGGGCATTAATACGTCCTACAGCAACAGCACTCGATAGCTGGTCTTACATTTCTCTCAGCCTTTGAGTACTTTTGAGTACTTCATAGTTGTTTCGAGGGATATTTCATATTTAAATTTATTTTTCTGACAAATCCAAATTTATCCTTGTCTTCCAAGGCATTAAGTCAGTTGGTTTGCTTCCCAGACATTTAATATGCAGTAGTGGCAAAATTTCCCAAGCTTCACTGGTGATGAAATGCTATGCTATCAAATTAGTCTTTCAGCAGCTCCACATTAGCCCTTAAAAAGTATGCAGCCCAGGAACTGACTCTCTGTGTATATATATAAGTAAATAAAAAACTTCCATGTATTGTTAGCACACAGTTTTGGTGCAGATGTGCCCATCAGGTCTCAATATCTTTGACGTACATCCCCCCCCCCAATTTACATCACAGTTACCTTACTTTTGCTACCTACAGTTACTCATTTCATTACTCATACCCAGCTAGGTAGGCTTTACTGATCAATTCATGGTAAGTACCTGGCTCAAAGGTACTAAAGCAGGGGGATTTGAACAAGTAACCTTGGAGAATGGAGATAGCATCTCTGAGCATTAGGTTACCAGCTACTCTTCTGAGGCAGGGAGGTATATAAGCACCTTATTCTTCAGGGTGTTTGTGCTTTATAGTCACGTGACTCAACAAGTGGCACCGGTGCCTCCTGTTACCTGTACGTAGGTTTGAATCCGGCTCAGTCCGCAGGGGGTTTGCATGTTCTCTGCGTTGGTATCCTCTCACCGTCTGAACACGCACCTAAGGTTGGGTGGTCACAATATCTGCCTGGATTGCGCATGACCACCCTGAAATGGACGGGTGTCCCATCTGGGGGTCGCGATGCATCAAAGTACCGGGCAATTCTGGGAGAAGCTTCTTGACTGTTATGACCAGTTACAGTGGATGATGGATGAATGTTTCATCACATTTAAAGTGTGTTAATAGTTTCGATTGTCCATATCTGTGCAGTGCTTCTCAGTGGCCCCCTTTGCAGTTTGTTAATCTATATATTTATATCTTACGCACTTTTCCACACCTGTGACTCACCTGTTCTACAGTAGAACCCCAGTAATCCACACAGAGTCCACCTGTGTCAGTAAAACGTGTGACTTACAAATTGCGAATGTGCACAGTCCTCACTGTAGGAAGATATTTCTGTTTAAACCTCAGACAACTTTCTATGCTTGGTGTTCCAGTCCAAAGTTGTGTGGCCCCCTGCAGCCATTTAGAGAGCAACTGTAGAGCATAGATGGTCACCTAATGTTACGTTACACCTTTTAACCAACTTTCTTAGGCAAAAGTTGTGCAATTTTTATGGAAGTTATGGTCTATAGACCTCATCTTCCTGAAATGGTAGCCCTTTGCGTGTGTGTGTGTGTGTGTGTGTGTGTGTGTGTGTGTGTGTGAGAGAGCGAGAGAGAGAGAGAGGGTGTGTGTGAACTCCTCAGTCTGGCATTTTATACACTCTGCTGTTTATTATAATTCTTACACCTGGGCACAGCGATCACCAGCTTTATGTGTTCAGATGCCCAGTGTGGAAGATCTCATGAAGCCCTCAGCTGGAAAGAAAGCACGTTTTGGACGGAGGAGGAGTACAGTGGGGCACTATGGTAAATGGGCCAAATCTGAGCAGAACAAAATCCGATGATTTATATGAGAGGGTGGTGTTTCTTTATATATATATATATATATATATATATATATATATATATATTTTTTTTTTTTTTGACATAGTAGTGAGTTGGGGAGTGAATTCCATATTTGGGGGCAGAAGCTGCAAGGATGCTTTGCGCCTGTAGAGNTTTTTTTTTTTTTTTTTTTTTTTGACATAGTAGTGAGTTGGGGAGTGAATTCCATATTTGGGGGCAGAAGCTGCAAGGATGCTTTGCGCCTGTAGAGAGCACTCTGCGCCTCACGCAACGGCCGATTCCTAGCGGTGCCACGGTGTTTCCTCGGTAGCGCCTGAGACACATGGTGAATGATCCGATCCAAGGACGGTGGCAGATCTTCTCCGGAGGGTCGGAGGTGCCGTGTCGGAGCGCCGGAGCGTCCACGAGCCGGGAGCGCGCCTCCGGGAGCGCGCAGCACCGCTCGCCGATCACCTGTCCGGAGTGTTTCTGTGCGCGCAAACTGTTTGTGGCCGTTATTGTTTCCAGAAAACCGCCCGCAAAAAGGGGGGCATTTCCAGCATGGATCTGTGGCTGAAGTTGACGCTGCTGTGCAGCTACTGCTGGGGCGCGAGTGCGGACTTTACCGGCAGGTACGAGCCCCCGCCGCCTCCGCTCTCCCCTGCTTCGTCTTGCTGTGGTGGGTTTACTTTAGGCGGTCGACAGGGTTACTAAACAGTCCTCCCATCCATCTGGTACACCATCTCCATCATCCTTAGTGAGAAAGAGGAAAATAAAGTAGCCTGGTGCTGGTGGTCTTTCCCGACAACTCCCGCTTTTTTACCTCATGAAGGACGTATAATTATTTCCAATGTATTTTAAACGGGTTATTTGATTCTAAATATGTTATTACATATATATATATATATATATGTATATATATAGCGTTTATTTACCACGATTTATGTCACCCATTACAGCTCAGTGCATCTT
The DNA here is from genome assembly GCA_900497675.1 of Arapaima gigas. Lineage (NCBI taxonomy): Eukaryota > Metazoa > Chordata > Actinopteri > Osteoglossiformes > Osteoglossidae > Arapaima > Arapaima gigas. Next base: position 165,854 of record UFQX01000124.1, on the reverse strand, counting down.
CAACAGTTTCCACTGAGATTTTGGTTGCGATGTTCGTGTCCACGTCTAAGATTTACTACAATGTCAAAACTCCACACAACCGGATTCATAAAGAAGCTATATTTACTATAATCTCGCCCATAAAGCAAAAATATGCACTTCAAGAGCTGAACTGCGATTTATAACTGAGTTTTTGTGTAGCTGGCATAGGGATTCCGTTGGTCAATGTAGTTCTTTTTTTTTTTTTTTGGGGGGGGGGGGGTGTTAGGTAGCATATTTAAGGAAATACAGTAAATAAATCTGGTATATTGATATCGACAGCGGTCAGTATGTCGATTTTGCAAAGGTCGTGCAGTGCGGGGTCCCAGTTTGGAACTTCCCTGTGAGTTTTTCCAGGTTGTCCTCCGCGATGTTATTATTTCTCCATTTGGCATCACTGCCTCAACAGTAAAACCGAGTGTTAAGTAAGTTCTCGAGGAGCTGATATTGTACCTCCATGTTGCTGGTTATGCCTTTTGCAGATGTTGCAAAACTGCTTGCAAGAAAACTGCCCGTGTGTGAAATATGAGGAGAAAAACTGGGGTGAAATGTAGGAAACAGAAGCAGTCGGTTGACAGCGGTAGAGAGAGACCACCATTGCTGTACCCTCGACGCGAAGCCGTTCGTGCGATGTGACCGGAAGATCCGAACACTGGGTGTTGCTCACCTGGTCAATGGAAACCACCATTCAGAAAGACGGCATGCGAGCAGAGGCGTGGTCTGCGGAGCAGCCCGTGCGCTTTTACACGTCAGCATCGCAGCACAGTTAATGGCGTAGCGGATGTTAGTTGTGACACGTGTTAACAGAGTAATGACATCATAAAGGTCGTGGGTTGGTGACCCTTACTTTGTTATTGGATGTTGTATTGGAGTTAATTCATCTTAACAGGGCACAGATTTTACTTCTTAACTGTGAAAACCACAGGTGATGAGTTTCAAGCTGTGAGCTGTAGAGTCACAGGTGACACCCTGTCATGAGAGCTCATTTTCGGTAGGTTATGCTAAATCTGACTGTTTCGCATCTTCGGTCTCAGTTCGCTACGAATACGCAGTAATGGGACACTTTTCTGGAGTTTATCAGCTTTTTCATATGATGTTTAGAAATGTAGAAGGCCCGGGCTCAACATGGAAATGTAATGTAGAGCAAATGCCTGCAAGTTCTGGAAGAAGACGTGGGGATTTTGGAGGGTCACTTCTTCTACAATCCCACCTTGTGTTTGATATCTGTTTTGGTCATGTTTTAGATTGCAAGTGAAAAAAACCGTTGTGGTCTCTCTTTGTATTTATTATATTAACACGAAGAAGGCGCACCGACGTGCAAGAATCTCCTATTCACATCTTACATCACTTCCTACATAAGACATAATACTACAGGGTTGTTCAAAAAGATTTTATTACTCACTTATTAAGCATCATACAAACATGCAGTCTAAACCAAACTGGAGAGGAAATCTCAGCTTCTTATTCTTACAAATGCTCAGTATGCTACATGCTCGTGATAGTTACGGAGGAATAAACTTATGAAGTTGTTCGGATTTTTTGCATAAGTCTATATATACAGTTTATTATATTTAACATCAACACTAGAGAATGTGGGAGGATGCAGGAGGTTATAAACTTACAAACTTAAGCTGGAATTAGATCTGAACCCATGGTGCTGGAGCTGTGTTGACAACCGGGTGGCACCTGTGGTGGTGCTGGTGGGGTCATCGTAAGAGGTCGATAAACTAAAAGTGTTCTGCTTAGCCGTGTTTTGGGTTGTGTTGATCCTACAACTTAGTGACTGCTTAAAACTGCTCAAAAAACATTTTGCCAACAGCATTCAGCTGTAAAAGTTTCATGAAGTCCAATCTCACTTTTAGTCCTCTGTCAGTTCTAAGTGCTGGTTAAGTTTCACAGCCCCTTAGGCAGTCTAATCGAAATATCTTTAAACATATAACCAAAAATTCAGCAGTAATTTCCTCATTCACTCGTTCCTCAGCAAATTCGTCTTCACTCCAGCGGTTTTGTTTTTTTGTCTCATTTCGGTGCTGAGAAAAGAGCATTTGGAGCGACATCGCTGGTCCACCACGAGTCAAGGTACAAGAGCCATCCCATGACACGCTTTAAGGTTTCCGCAAAAGGCCATGGGGTGAAACACACATCCCTATACAAGGGACACACAGTTAAGTTTAACAGTCCTAGTTTCCGTATGAGGAAAAATGCATTTTGTAACTTGTTACACAGCATCTGCCCTGTTTGGCAGCAAAACAACTGTGACAATCGTTGCGTCCGAGGAAAGGCAGCACATGCTTTTTTCTGCAGCCCACACTGGTGTGTGTGTGTGTGTGTGTGTGTGTGAGAGAGCAAGCTGTGCCGCAGTCCCACTGACCACGTTCGTGCTTCCCAGAGGTCACGGTTGGCTCCGGCGGATCCTGCCAGGCTTCCGCTTTTACACAGCGCCCTCGCCTTTTCACCTATTTATGGGGTCACGCCGAAATTGCTGCTGGCAAACGAATTATCACCGGCTCTCGGCGGGTGAAATAAAAAAATAAATATCCGGCACACCAGACAGCGTAACATTAGCAAATTTACACGGGTATGAAGCATTAACGTTGAACGGTAAGAATGGCTTTTTTTGTGCAAGTAAAGGGATGAACCGTGGTTCCGTAAATATGTACGCCTTCTTCCATTATGAGCCGCCATGCTGACAGCGCTAACTGCTCAGGATGCTAAATGGTTTTAATCTGGTCATTATGTGCTAATGGATGCCGTCTAACAGGTGAGACCTGTTTGTGTTCACATTGCTGATCTCCTCACAGGTGCATCTCAGCAGGCCAGCTGGTAGAGTAATAGTTAAGCACGCTGGCGAGGTGAAGTTTGCTCGGTCGCGTCCCCAGAGGTGCCCTGTTATTTTAACTAGTCCTTTCTGTATCGGATTATGAGCGGATGTTTGTGATAATTGTGGCATATTGGGTAGCACGGGTGTCTCGGAGATGTTGGGCCGCCGATTTTGACTTTGGTTTCAATCCACCCCCTTGTGTTCGCACGGTTTCCTCCCACAGTCCAAACTCGCGCGTTTCCGGTGAATCGGCGACTCTGAATAGTCCGTATGTGTGACTGCTCTTTAAAGAATTGGTATCCCATCCTGGGTATATATGCCTCGTCTCTGGGTACTAGGCTCTGGACCGCTAAGACCCGGCGCTGGACAAGCGGTTATCAGTAATAAGTTGAATATGGGTAGATGTTTGTTCTAAAGCATCACCGAATGATTAAAAATGAGGTAAATATAGCTATAGCTGCTTCGCGCCGTGGGTTGTACCACTGGTGGGGCAGTTCTGGTCGCGGTTGTGAATCTCCCAGCCAGGCTCCATCCTGACCCCGTGCAGTTGGAATGCACAGAGTGTCTCGGGGCGCTATTTGCCCTGCCAGACAGCAGACAAACATTTGGCTCAACGTGTCACTCTGTTAATGTTTTCCACAAGGATTTCAAAAAACATTGATTGGCTTCTGGGCAACATTAGCATTTCAGTACCTGGAAATGGAGATGACTTGTTGGGCCCAGAAGGGTAGCCTTGAATGCCAAATATTTTATTCGATATATGTATGCATAGCGGAATTTTTAAAATATACCTATTTAATATTTTTCTTTCCAGGACTGTTTGTATTTTCCAGAGTTATTTATCCCTGTTTGCATCCCTTCTTTCCCAGCGTTTAGCACTGTTCCTCCTCCCATGACTAGACTGATGGGGAGGGGGGACCAGCAGAGTGACTGCCAGCATCAGTTGTACGACATGTGACTTTTTAAAGCTGGCAAGGTAGCGATTTTATTATGCTTAAAATGTTCCATTTTAACAAAACACGGCATTAAACGGCAAAAATAAAATCTTTATATCTATAAACCTCGATCTCTGATGTCTGATTGTTTGTTTGTCTAGACAAAGGACCCAAACTGGTGAGAGGGAGGGATAAGAAATTATACGACATACAAAGTATTGAACACATTACTCACATAAGGGTTATAAGGTTTGGAGACATATATTTTGTTACTCCTTTTTTCCTTTCTCCCTTCATACTGGACCACGACCCGGGTGTGTTTCTCAGTGGCATCCACCTGTTTAACAGCACCACGATACTTGTGTACTGAATGCGCCACTTTAAGGGTTAAGCATCCATTCGTCAGTCATTGTTGACCACTTTACCCTGGTCAGGGTCGTGGTGGTCTGGAACCTATCCTGGAACCACTGGGCACAAGGCTGTGAACCAGCCCCTGGATGGGACGCTAGTACACACTCACGCACGCACTGTGAGCAACTTAGTGTGAGAAAATCAATCTGAAACACATGTCTTTGGATGGTGGTAAGAAACCACCATACACACACACACACACTATGCTGTTACTATTTACCACTCCACTTTCTTTCAGGGCCGGGTACCTCACCTAGTAAAATTACAAAGACGTGGCACTTCCTTGCCAGATTTGCATTTATAATAAAACATTTTCTCAAGTTATTATTAAAAGCTTCATACGAGTCCATTAGTTCACATAGTGAAATTAAATGATTTACCTTTTTGGGGAAATTTCTTGCATTTATTCATTTTAACATAAAAAATGTGGAGATGCACTCACTCTGGTCATGACAGTACCCGCTAGTCCACGTACCCGCTGTGGAAATACGTAGAATTCACAGAGAATATCGAGGAAATAAAATACATGGGATGATGGTGAGCACACAGAACGAATAGGACGCATATAAAACAAGCAAACAAACAAAGAAACTGAGTGTCAGTGGGAGGAGACCAGATGTATCAAGCTGTGCAGAGCTGCTGTTTGCTGCTGCTCCTGTTTGCCAGTAAACCTGTGGTGACTCTTGAACAGGTGGCCCAGGCAGATGGCTTCCTCCACCGGCCTGTGCCGCTACGGCGCCAGGATCGACTGCTGCTGGGGCTGGACCCGCCGCTCCTGGGGCCACTGTCAGCGTGAGTTACCCGCTCTCTGCCGCAGGGGGTCCCTCCTCCCTCCCTCCCTCCCAATGCATGTCACGACTGCTTTAGCTGCAGCAGGGAACGTGAATCTCATCACTGACGGCAGCACTGCAGGACCACGGCCAGCAGGGGGAGTAACAGTTGTGGAAACAGGGTCTGTGTCCCTAAAGGTAACGTTTCAAGTCACTGCCAGCATTGTTCTGTTATATTACATTATTATAAGCAAGAAAAGACTCCTTTAAAGCTATCGCAATATTATATTAAAATAAATCCAAGTTGATAATAAAGAACCATGACAGCGTGACCGTGGCAATAATAACAGGAATAATAGGATAATAGGAAAAGTAAATACGAAGACCCATGCAGATTTTTTTTAAATATTGGCTGTTAACGGTTATAAGGCATCAAAATATGGAAGAAACTTGTTTCAAATGCTTTTTTGCAGTCAGATTTATGTGGGGTATTTAACATAAATCTACACTCAGCTTGCAAGGGTGATTTATTTTTATGCATTTATACAGCTGACACTTCTACCCCATAATTTCTTACAGCGTCTAGAACCCATTTATAAAGCTGGGTTATTTTTGCTGTGGCAAGTCAAGGTACCTTGACAAAGGGAGGTATTTGAACACGGGTTCTTGGAACGCCACCTGCAGACACACTTTTAAAAAATTGTTATTGTTGCCGCGATGGTTTCAACACGCGTCATTGTTTCCCGTTCCACCTCGTATTCAAATATATTCGAGTGTGCGTCCGCTAACGTTGGCGAAGATCAGATCCCGTGATTCGGAGCAGCGGCGATCTTTTCATGTTGGCTCCAGAAGTTCCAGAGAAATTGAAAGGTGAGTAATGAGGTTCTTTGGAAGTGGTCGGAAAACAGGCCTTTGCGTGGCTGGGTATGTTGATGCGCCGTATGCCGTAGGTGCCTCGGTGCAGATATTAATTTAAATAACGCTCGGCCCTTGGCGTGCCAGCTGCTCCCGCCACCGCTCGCTGCGAGAGTGTGATGAAGTGGAGCTCTCACCCACTTTCTACAGGGGATGCAACGTGACAGTCTGCGAACCTTAAGCGATGGATATAACTTCCTCGGCTGAGGTGCGGGTGTTACCCGGCAGGTTTATATATAAACAACGTTTACTTTTGCTCACCCTGATGCCGCGCTGCTTCTACTTTCTGATCCAGCCTTGACAAAACGCCTTTTTGCACCTGTGGCCGTGTTAGTAGCATTTGACTGATTTCTTCATCCAGACTTTGATCAACCAAAGAGCAAGTTTTGATGATCCACCGGTATTTAAGAGCGGATTACTATGCGCGTATTCAGAATATATCCGATTAGTCTTATGGTTGATGCCATCTGGTAGGGAAGTGTTCCAGAGTCACTTTACAGTGATGGGTTTTCTGGCGCATGGCTCCAGCCCCTATTAGAGACTCTACTCGACTGCCACCATAGGAAGGAGGACTCATTTCCGTCTCACTCTTTCCTTAATTTCATTTCATAGATCCTCTAGGACCTTGGAAGAGAATCAGCTTCTGTGTCTGTTTTTTTTTTTTTTTTTCGCTCATATTCCAATGACGCAGGCAAGATTTTTGATCCTTGTTTTTGTACGTATGAGGGTTGATCAAAAAAGAAATTCCCTTCATTCTCAGAGCTGGAAAAATACCTGATCCCCCACATGCATGTAAATGGACTATGAACACCTAGATGTCTAGTTTATGAATATCTAGATGAGTCAACAACTCTAAGTCCCTCTGGATAACAGCATCACCCGGTTACCGCAGTGATAATTTGTCAAAGAAATTCATGTTTTTTGAGCAGAACAATTTTTTTATTGTTTTTATTTTTTAATCTATTTTGAGTGTAGGCACACATTTAAACTGTGACTAGAACTAGTGTGCGGTGCGTCGGCGAAAACTTTTCATGGGACCTGTAACTTTACTCCTTCACGAAGCAGTTTGCTTGTTTATTTCGCCGCTGGGCTGAAATCACACGTGACCGAGTCACACGGTCTGGGTTTTGCCGAATGAATCATACAGACTCCGAAATGAGCGACTGCATCCACCACCTGCTCAAGGAAGCGGTATATTGTCGGCCTGCGAGTCACTTTGTGCTGCTGTGCGGCGGGTCGTGTTGAGAATCGTGCCGAGTCGGGAACGCTCATAAATTACCCCTAGTTAGAAACATTTAGAGACGTTAGAAACATGGCGTTTTTCTCCGCAGATGATGCCTCAACTCTGTATAGTTGACTGTCAAAATGGCAACGGCAGAATCGTGCAGTTATTATCTACCTGTTACATGTCCGCCTGGTTTTGTAGATGCCTGGTGAAGGCCACTCATCTCTCTGCGATGCCGTCCCACACCGATGTTGTAAAGCGGTCTAGGTGTCACACTTACACTTCCTTTATGTGAGTGTTTTTTTAAAGACACCTTTAAAATGTATCCGGCTCAGTGGTGGAAAAGAAACCGAAAAGGTCCGTTTTAAACTCCGCCACGGTGTCACAGAACACTTCCAGACACGAAAACTGTCAGGACGCTCGACTCCTGACAGAAAGTATCTGGCAGAAGATAAGCATAAGGGAAGTAATCCAATAAGTGGTGCAGAATAGCTGCAATATTTCAAAGGCTTTTCATTATGAACATGCTGGACACTTATTCTCAATTCGACCAGTGACATTAAGCCTCTTAAGAGGTAACTGTTACTGTAGAGATCTGGCTTATCTGGAGCTTCAAATAGTCGACGGATCTCTTCCGACTCTGTCGTTCACTGTGATCAAATAGAGAAAAGTAGAGGAGAAAACAGCACCGTGTTCTTCAGAATCGCAGGTGCATCATCTCTAGTTGAAGCTTGAGGTTTTAATACGCTGATCTTCAGTCTTACCTTAACAGATGGCTATTTTTTGTTGTTTACTCTAAGGCAGAGTGCAGTGCTGCTCTATGTGTGTGTGTGTGTGTGTGTGTGTGTGTGTGTGGGGGGGGGGTGAGTGCAGGCACGCGTGTGTATCTCCAAATCTGTATTTGTAAGACTTCAGGAATGTGCACTTGTTCTAAGACCAAATATGGCTTGATAGTGTTTTTTTCCCAGAAAAAAAGTATGTCTTCTTTTGAACGTTTGTTTTGCAGCTCCCTTCGTCCTAACGCGCAGAATATTCGGGATAAAGTGCCGACCTCAAGGTTAGCCAAGCATATTTCTCGAAATAATCTTGGCAAGTTGTGTCCTGAAGGAACCCCTTATAAATCCTGGGTTTACTCTTACTGTAGGTATACCTCCACTCGAGGAACTAATATGCTGGCTTTTACTACATGTAGATGTTTGCTTGTTTTGGTTTCCTGTTGATTCAGTGCTTCTTCAACATGCCTTCAGAGAAATGAGGTTTTTGACAATGTGCGATGTTGGTTCGTATGCCCCGACCGGTGTAATTCATACCCCAGTGTTATCATTTACCATCCATGCAGCTCAGAAAGGTCAGGTTAGTTGCCAGGGCTGACAGACATTTATAGCCAGGAGGAGAGCATGGCCAAGGATTTCCTCTAAGGGGGGTTTTGTGTATTTCCTCAATACATGCAGCCTCCATTCCAATAAACAACAGCTACACCAACCACCTGAGGCCAGGTCTTGCAGGCTTCTTAGATATCTACTGCCAGTGGCTGAGAGGAGGTGAGACAAAAGAAGTGTGGGGAGGAGGTATTTGCTGAACTTTTGTTTTTTGCCTGCTTTTTTTAGGACAAAATACCTCCAGGTTTAACGAAAGAATGCAGTCAATATTCTCTTTGCTAGCGAGATGTTTTTCATGAAATGGGGTTTGTGAGATAGTTTTCCTCCCTTCCCCTGTGACAGCAAACGTATGCATGCGAAAGGCGCAACACTGTGTTGTGAACGAATCCTTTTGTCAAACTTACGTTTGACTTATCTGGAGACAAAGGATCAGCACAGATCAACAGATCAACGATCGAGACGCGTCCATCACCGATTTAGGACTTATCGGACTCCATTTAGCATTTGCTCGCCCTAGTTAATGGTCTCGTGATCAACGCTTCCCGTGTCTCCAAACCCTACATTCGCCATGGAACTAAGAAAATTATCAGTGATCTGAACTGAAGTGATCTTCCTGAAGTGATCTGTTGCAAAACTCTAGCCTTCCCTAATCCTTAACACTCCTTTCATTCTCATTGCAAACCATATCGTGATCAAACACTTGTTCCATGAAAGGATAAGAGAATTGGGAAGAAGGATGCCAGCATTGCACTGTTATTACTGAAAACACTCCACCATTTTTGGTCTTTGCTGTTTATCACACTGCTTTGCTGCTTTTTAGCATCAATATTATGTTCAAATCGCCAGCTGTCACGTCGCTTTGGCAGGCCTTTAATGGTAATAACTGTAGGCCGGGGGCCAAAACTATCTGTGTTCGTTTCATAACAGGAAGAGTGTGGTTTTCTTTTCACCATGTACCTTTTCCACGCGTGCTACACCATCCTCCCTTTGCAGCCGTCAGAAGAATTAGCCTCAGCTGCATCTGGACAATAGTCGGAACCCCATAGGTATCCTCCAAGCCTGCCTGGAGTAACATATTATATGATGGAAAAAAACACAGAATTACCGAATGGCTTCAGCAAAATTGTGACTGAATTCATTTTAAGGCCGAAAAGAGCTCTTCGTGTTTGAAATCTCCAAATGTTGCTGAGCTAAAGCAGTGTTGTGCACAGAGGAGTGTGCCAACGTTCTTCCAAAGCGGTGAAACCCCGGTCAACAACAGCAACAAAGCGTGTAGTTGCAGTCATTGCAGCTAAAGGTGTCGCAACCTATTATTGACTCTGGAGAAGCAAATGCATTTTCACACCTCTGACTGCACATTTCATTATCTTCCACACTAAGAAAATGACACAAAAAATAGTACCGGTGTCACCTTTTCTCTCTCAGGCTCCGTTCACGTGTTATTAGAACTGACAAAAGAAAGATCCGATCAAAATCAAAGTCAAAAAAGCTGCCAGAGGAAATGGGATGTGGCAAACACTGCTTCACAGCTCTCTATTTGTGTTCATTTCTACAACACCAGCTCAGCAGGAGGTCCCCATCGAAGAGCTTTAGCCGTCAGTCAGAACCCAATCCACAGATCCAATAATATATAGGATGGATATTATAAAGTTTAGTTAATATTTTATTTTCTAAGCACTTCACCTGTGTCTCGTCCTTTAGCCGCCACTGACAGCACTGTTATGTGTGAACGCCAAACTGTTTTATATCCAGTCAGCCCTGTCGTACTTGAAATTGATCTTCTTTTTTTTTGCTTTTGATGTCTCAACAGCACTCTGTCAGCATGGATGTAAATATGGGGAGTGTGTTGGACCGAACAAGTGCAGGTGTTTGCCAGGATACACTGGAAAGACCTGCAACCAAGGTGAGCTCATAAATGGTGTAACGGGGCAAAAGGAGGGACTGTGTCGTCCGGGAGAGACAGAGTAACACGATGCTGAGTTTACGCGAGCAGAAAAGAGTGGAGAAGAAGGAAGTGCTAAGATCACTGAAAGTGCGGCGGTGAGAGCTGACAGTGTAGGTGTGTCAGGACTCCAGCAATAAAGTGTTGGTTCCTTTGGATCCTCCTGTGCAACATCTAGTTTCACCCCTGCTGCGTGAGATGGAAACATTTTGGACCGACTGTAAAGTGATGAATGGGAAACAGTCGTAGCTCTGAAAGCCATGCGAGTTCTTCAGAGTGGGTGCGCTGAAGTCTTGCTTCATGAAGACAGCCACAGCTTGATGGATTTCATAACTCACAATGGCTTCTTTAGGTTTTTTTCTGGTGCCATATAGATGTGTGTTTGTACTCTCAGCTTTACAGAAAAAGATGGCTTCAGACCTCCGTGGTCTTGGGGGGGGGGTTGAAATATCTATATGTATGACATAAACATCTATCAGAAAACTGCCCAGAAACTTGATTCCAAGATGCAAGCAGTCTTACAAAAACTAGAGGAGTCTTTCATATAGCTTAGTAAAGGACACGTGTTCACCAGTCCGGCCTTACTTTCCCAGGACACACAAACATCGCCCAGGGTATCTGCTCTGATGATGGGCCGGCATATTAATGCAATCCATGCCTCAGAACCCTCAGATGCTGCAATCCTTTATTCTTTTATGGAACTCAAATCATAGTTCTCTAAATTTATTGCCGATTATGTAGATCAGGTGCTGGTCTACAAACTGATGCTACCTTCACGTGGTCCGTGGCAGTGCAGGGCAGCTTTGAGACAGTCAAGAAGCTAACTGTCAACAGCCTTGGACGAGCTGGTTTCAACTCTGCCATGTCTTACTTTAGCCCGATAATGGATTAGGTGCAGCGCTGATGCAAATTCATCCAAGTTAGTCTGAGCGCACTGTGGCTTTTGCCTCTCGATGTCTCTCTGCAGCTGAACACAAGTACTCTGTAGTGGAAAAGGGGAGTTAGCTTGCACGTGGGCCTGGGTGCTTTGCTCTAACTGCAATGTGCTCTACAAGCCAGAGTCGCAAAATCGACCTGCTGACTGTCTTTCCCACTTGCCTTCCTCACATTGGTGTTTCCCAGCAGTGCAGCCCAGTCACAGCTTTACTGTGTCCAAAGCTTTCATGGTTGTTGAGTTCCCAGCTGCACGTTCCTAATGTGCAAAGCTAACTGCTCTCCGTGTGAGCACATCGCAGAAAACTGGCAGAGAACATCGAATGCCCTAAAATCGTTTTTTTGGCTCATTGCTTTCTTATGCGGGGTAACTATCTGTGCATGATGACGTGGTCTACAGAAGGCCAGACCAGGTGGTCATGCCAGTTGCATTGCAAAACACTGTTGCGACCCTTGCTCGTGAGCGCTATCGGGGCACCAGGGCGAAGCCACGTCTGTGGGAACTACACTGGTGGCTAGGAATGGAGTAGTACAATGGATTACTACAAACTACCATGGTAACCCGTGAAGAGCGTCAGAAGAATAACAAAACTGTTAAGACGCACCGATATTCTGAAAAAGCGTGCAGGCAGGTGAATGAGAAAATGAAAATCTGATGCAGAAACGGTGCCAAGAAATCTGCAGTTAATAAAGGTGCTGGAGCGCATGTGAAACATCTCTTTCGCATTAACAAAGCCATGCCTCGGGAGAGTAGCCCGCGAAGAGCCGTGGAAGAGAAGGGCTTCAGCTCCTTTCTTCTGGATGAGGGAAAGATTTGGAATGCATCTTATCTCTGTGTGCAGCACGGTTTGCTCAAGGTGGCAGCCCTACCTGACCAGGTGAAGCAGACAAAGCTGGGTCTTCAGTGGATGCTCACCTGCCAAGAGAAGTCAATAACAAAAATACTCCACACTTGTCTTGTCTTCAATATTATAAGGGACTGACAGTGATACGTGCAATTGTTTGTCTGGTTCTTTGAAGGGTAGACACACACACACACACACACACTCGTGCATGAATGAAGATGCTTCTACGTTAAATGTAAACTTTGAGCTGTACAAACTAGCATGCGCCCGCTGTTGAATCGTTCTTCGTAATATGCAAAGTGGTCTCTTATGATGATTTCCAAGTTTAGATTTACAAGACGTGTCTTTAAAAAAACCACAGTAACACACATCAAAGAAGAGCACCAGCAAGGATGGATTGAAGACACAATGGAACTTCTGAAATAGCGATAGACTTGGGAGCCGGAAGAATTATTCCGCCAAACTGATAATTACCCCTAAATAAACTCAAAAGGTCCCTCGACAAATGTAGAAATTTGCCGTCTCTTTTCGTCTGACTTTGTTCGTCGTCTCCGATCGGCTCCCGAACACGTCGCCCTGCAATTTCGGCTGACAGATGAACAAATGCTGCGTCCAATGCGCTCACATTACCGTCTCCAAATTATATTTGCCAAAGCGATTGTGATCAGAAGTTTGAAAGGCCTGTCAGGCAAACAGTGGGGACCCCTTTTTGCCTTTGAGAGATGGGCTGTCATAAGCGTTGAGACGGCGATCACACTTATTTTCTGCTGATTTTGAGTAAATGTCCTGCTTTTGTCGGAGCATTTTTTTTTTTTATGGGTGAAGACTTATGGGTAATTTGAAGCCGATCTCCAAAACCGCGGCGCACAGCAAAGAAAACGCAGGAGAATATAACTTAAGCGACTGTTTTCTGATGTATTTTTATGCCACTCTAGACATGCATTTTAAATAAAGGTAAGTTCTGTTTTCCTAAGCAAAGTGCTCCTTTCTCCAGACTGTGCCCTCTATAGCTGCCTATGTAAGATAATGTCAATGAATTTTCTATTTCTATCTACATATTTTCTGTATGGATGAAACGAATTGCCTTTTTTTCAGTGGCAAAAACTAAAGAACTTTTGTACTTTTTTCTCGTAACCAAGAGTGTCCCGTCTAATATCCCTCCACGTCCGCATTGCTCTTTATAATTTCAGGGTACGTTTATCGATCGGCGGCACTACAGCAGGAGGTGGGATTCGAACCTGGGGGGGTCCTTGGAGTGCAAGACAGTTAATCACACGGACGCGGATGTTTTTGCTCACTGTTTGCCTGATTTGTTTGTTCTTCTTTTGACTCCGCTAAAGATGAGCCACAGTTTGTAACCCCCCCAAAATGGGACAGTCGTCCATCCGTCTTTCGTCCCGTGGAGCACCAGCCGGTAGGGGTACCTCCAGCGGGTGAGCCACTACAGACCCTTTTGCCTCAGTCACCACACCACGCCCCCTGCATGGCTCACCCCTGCTAAGATCAATGCCTGACCTCCCTTTTCTCCGTGTGCAGCCGACGACTCGGTAGTGTCCATGGTGATGCCGCGTAGTTAAGCATGACGTCACATCCGGCCCTGACGCCTACAACCCTACAGCTCAGCGCTTCTTCTGCCGAATCCTGTCGTTTTCCCATCACCTGCCCCTTTTTCCCTGTTTAAAAACCTTATGATCTCACAGTATGGCTTTTATTGGATATTTATTGCATATTTGATGTCATGCTTAAATATACAGTTCTGTTTACCAGTTATGTACACTGGAATTATGCTTTTGAAGGTATGTTGCAATGACGTTTGTAAGCATCTGAGATCTGAATTTTCTGCTGTGTACGGCAGCGCTTCGGTCTTAGTTTTTGACTGTTTTGTCCGTATTTATGTGTACATTCCATCGAGTCCATGTCAGCCTGCCCCTTTCAAGGGACTAAAAACTGGAAACCCCTCGGTTCTTAGCCATGGCCTTGATGTGGTGGAGCAGCCTTCTCCTGCCCATCAGGGCCAATGAATCCCTCCAGGCATTTAAGAAGGATCTCCAAACCCATCTCTTTTGGACCCGTTTTCCTTCCGGTCTTCAGAAATCCTTGTCGGTCCCTATTGGAATGTCATTTCTAACAGGGAGCTGCTGGAATTTGTGTGCAACGACAGCGACTGACTCAGTGAAATAAGCTGTGTGTTGGTGTCTAAGCTGTCTATTTATTTTGGGACGCACTTTTGTTTACCGTGACTTATACATGTCTTTGGATAAAAAAAAATATCTGCTAAATGCATAAATATAACAGTTTTAATGGAAACCTGTTATGCAGCGTACTCCAGAGAAACTTCTGTCAATATGTTTTGGTCTAGTTAACCTCAGATATGGCTTTTAACAGCGAGAACGTGCCAAAGCCCACAAAGTGGACGTGAAGAGCAACGTTTAAAAAGTGCAAACCTCTCCACGTATTCCAGAGCAACATAAGTGATGCATAAAGAATGTTGCTTGGGGCTGCATCAGAATGCTTAAAGGGTTGTGAAATGACTTCCATTGGCTCAGCAAGAAAGACAGAACAAGATTACAACATTTGCATTTGTAATGTACTTATAAACAAGTTTTCAAGACTGTATACAAGACAATATCGTATAATGTCGGTTAAGGCTAGAAATCTGTATAAGCTAGGCTTCACAAATTCCAAAAGTAGACTGTTAAAACAATAGCTCTTTGGAGGGCTAGGTCTTTGAAGTATAGCTTTAAACCAGATCTGTTAATGTAGTGCAATTTGTCTTTTACCTTTTTCTTTAACATTGGATGGTGGTAAAACTAGTTAAAAGCCTGTTTCACTCCTTACAGTGGAAGAGACTGTCAGCCAGGGGGAACACGTGTCTGTCACCCTTTTATGTCTTCACCCAGCGCAAAGGACCCGCATTTGGGGGCTTGCACTTTTGTGACTCTGGTGTTAGCTGTCGTCGGCAAACATCCCCACCAATGCTGAAGTGGAGGGACTTGTCCCTGTGGGCCGGTGCGGATTTGACGGAGTGGAGTGAAAAGTTGCCAAGTTCCAACAACTCAGCTGACTTGAGCTGCAGACTTACTGGTTTTCGCACTCGGCGTCTGTACAGGACTCACACACACACACAGGGTTTGTTCACATTTGTTTGCAGCCAAGATTTAGGTCTATGATGGCACAGCGGAAGATGAATCCTGGTCGGTGAGCTGGTGGTCACTTGGTGACAGTACAACGCTAGATGTTTTGAGTAACTTCGCTGGCAGCTAAATTAAACGTTGAGGGATATCAGCCATGTGGATTCAGGGCCTGAGACATGCGCTGTTTAACTCTTGGAAACTTTGAACGTGTTTGCTCAGAACTTCAAGATATTTCTGCAGTGCAGATGTGTGCTGAAACACGCAGCTAAGAATATTAATTAAAATGTACAAATATCTAAAAAAACGTTTGAGTGACAGAGACTAGAAAGGTAGTGCTGAAAAAATACCACACTTTAAAAGTAAATGTGAACGAGTGGACGAGATGAGTCGAACTCTACCCCAACCCCAGCAAGGCCCTTCGAGTCCAGTTTTCCGCACGGAATCTGCTCCCTGATTCCTACATGATACTGCGTGATAAACTGATACAACAAAAGCATACGGTGCAATTTCTTGGTACGCTGCTAGTTGAAAGCGGGAGTGTTATAGAATGACAGAATATTACAGTGTTGCGGAATGAAAATGACTCTAGGTGAGCACAATGCGACTGGGAATGAGACATGCAGTAATGTTAAGCTCTTCTAGAAAAAAGATTTGCAGTCAGTAAAGTAAGTGAAGTGTTTTTTTTTTGCTTATGTGGTCCAGTACATTTGGTGTCGTGTAACAGATCTTTTAGTAATATTCTGCAATCAGGTCCGCAAAGAACAAAACAAGGACACTGGAATACTTAGAGACATTCGTATCCGTGTCTGTGAAAGGAAAAGATTTTTAGGTCCTTCAGTTCTGACAAAGGGACAAAGAAGATGGCAGAGCTCAGTGGCCAAACCGAAGTGACCGCATATGCTTTAATACAAGACGGTTCTTTATTTGTCAGGATTTTCCCGAGAAAACCACCATGTGAGCTGAGACTCCACGTACAATTCAGTGGCAAGATTATGAGCTTCAGGAAATAAAATGGTATAAAATGAGTTGATTTTTCATTTCAGTTTGTTTTTTATTTGTTTTTGTCTTTTTATTAATCGCCATTTATTTTACCGCACCGATTTTCCTGTTTGGTTTGTCCGTGGTGTCACGACAGTTACATTAGTTATTGTGTTTCGCTGTTCGGGAGCCGGTGCTCCTAAGGTCTTCTGAGGTACATGTAGGATGTAACTCCCAGGTTGGATGTGAGTCTCACTCTGGCTGTGATCTCCACCCTCTGATGTTTACTGCACGTGCCTCTTCTCTCTAGCAGCTCGTGATGTTGTCTTCACAGGATGGTTCTGGCGTGTCGTCTCAGCTGGAGGACTCGGCCAGTGAAACAATGCTGCTAATGCTGTTATTCACACCATCATTATGCATTACTGAATAAAAGACAGGTCCTGAGCTTAAAAAAGAATAATCACTGAGAAGAACATGACATACATGCACAGTTTTGTGAAAATGTCATCTGTTATTGTTTCTATTCTTATGATTTTGCTTGGGTATACAGTACTGTGCAAAAGTCTTAGGCACCTGTGGGAAAAGTGCTATAAAGCGAGGATGGTTCCAAAAATAATGCCATGAATACTTATTAATCGATAAACCTTCTAAAAAGTGCAGGAGACAAAAAACCTCAAACAGATCAATATTTGGTGGGACCACCCTTTGCCTTTAAAACAGCATCAGTTCTCTTATGCAAACTTGCATGCAGTTTAAGGTGGAGGTTGGCAGGTTCTTCCGAACATTTTGAGGAACTGGCCACAGTTGTTCTGCAGATTTTGACTGTCTCTGCATGTCCTCCCAGACTGACTCGATCATGTTGAGATGAGGGCTCTGTGGGGACCAGACCATCTGTTGCTGAAGATAGTTGTGTATGACTGAGATTGGGTGTTTGAGGTCATTCTAGAGCTGCACAGTGAACTTGGTACCAGTCAGAAACCCCCCTGATGCTAGATAAGAATCTACCTGTACTTCTCAACACACATTCAAGTTGCACGTCTAACACTTTTGCACAGTACTGTAGTTACAAGAATAATATGGTTTTTACAGTTTTGCTTTCTTCATTTAAGGTTTTTTTATAAACTGGAACCTGAAGTTCAATTTCAAGTCCAGATGTATGGCAGCTATTCAGTAAGAGTCCTTACACAAGACTTGTAACACTAAACCCTCTTACCTCCAAATACCACAGTGACAAGAACGAAAAAAGTCACATCAGCCGAGGTGTTGCCTGGATTAACAAGGTTTGTGCCGATTGTTGAGGAACCAGAAAAATTCAAGGTCGGGTTGTGTCCCAGACCCAATGGCTGACAATATGGACTCGATGGAATGCTACTGTATATGTTTCTCTCTTTCCTTTATCCTTTCTATTTCATTAGGTCATTTCTCCTAATATGACAGCATTATGCAGTGCAAACAGTGAAAGTTTAAATAGCAGGATTCTTGTTTTTTTTTTTTTATAGAAATAACGTGTGCAAGGCCATGAAACTGCCCCTGGATGGGATGCCTGTCACGCACACCATTCACGCTAAAATTTAGATTTTTTTTTTTTTTTTTTTTGCAGTGTGAAGAGTGATTGTGTATTTTCTGCATGCTGTATTTCTCATTCAGCAGCATTCTCTTTTTGAGGGATACTTCAGCTAAGGACTGTCGAATTCTGGAGTCGATTGCAACGGTAAAGTGGATCACCGCTTAAAACCGGTGCTTTTCGGGCAAATTGCGACCAAACTAGCCATGTAATTGAACTTTAATGTGACGTCTTAGAGCCGCGACGTGAGACCGACTTCTTATCTTCTGAGACGTTTCTTATCTACCATAAGATTTTTTTGATTGTCTTTTGACAGAAGCACAGATTGCCTCCGTTTGCGGGGAGAATTTCCGACACCACCTTTTACAGTTCTATTCTTAGCGGAGGAATCAGACGTGACATTTTGCTGAAGAACAAGTCATACACTAGATTGTAATGGGAACGGAAACGTTTGTTGCAGCAAAAGCTGCTGTGGAGTCAGGGAGAACTTTCAAAACTTCAGCGCGAGTGTGATCACCACGCAGCCGTTTTTTTCCGCGTTCTCCTCGTGTGTCCTCCCGGGAACTATGCAAAAGACTGATTTATTGTCTTATTTTGTCGGATTATGCTGTGATTTGTTTGATCATTTTAATTGTATACAACAAGATGATCACGACGCCAAAATCATACTTACGATACGTTCGAAGGGGTCGTGCCAGGGTGAACTGTACTACCGCATTGCTACTCAGAAATAATTCCCACTCGTGCATTTACGTATTAAAATATTTTGTCCTAATGAAAACGCTATATTACAATATTTATATTGCATCAAGCGAAGACACCGAGGGCAACATTTTCAGGCGTCTGCGAATTGAAAAGTGTGCGGCACAGTGATGAATGAGAGTAAACAACTGCGAGCTGAACTCAGTCAGAGGTGCTTGAGTCAGTCACTTATCATCCAGCTTGGTGCATCTATATTAGGGTGCAGCATCACCATTCATCTGCTGAAATAAGGTATCATCTGTCAGATGTACCCAGCGTGCCGTTCCAAAGAACGCACCCCAAGCGTTTTCCCAGAGCCACTGGAGTGAGATATGAAGCAGTCCACCAGCTACAGCTCGAAGGTTTATTTTCAATGCGGTGTAGTTTATTCAGAGAAAATTTTGGTCTTAGAAATTAGGCTGTGATGAACTGAAATGGTAGATTTCTATTATCGGGCGGTATCGTCACGCTTAACCTCTGTGGGACTGGCTCCATTGTCCATGTTTGGACTGCTAGCCATCCAAAAGATGTCACTACTCCAAAAGGGCATCCACAATGGCCTGAATGATGTGCTTGCCTATTTGAAGTGTTTGTGTGTGTGTGTGTGTGTGTGTGTGTGTGTGTGTGTGTGTGTGTAGACCTCTTTCATTTACAGCACAGTCCTGGACCGGTAACAAATGAGTTTGAGTTTGACTGTTTCACTGCTGTTTATGCATCTTCCCTTCTTCTTAAGCAAGTTTCTGGAAAAAAAAAAACAAAACGTTTGTGCTCAGGGAATATTTATTTTGATCTAAGATTAGAAGTGAAGGCTTTTTGAAATACAGTCCAAAATCTCGCCAAGAAATCTGCTTTGATGATTTGGAGGTATGCAAAGAGTCGGGTCGATATTTCCAGACAAAAAGGAGGTTCTTTTCAGTGCACCTTCAAACCGGAGATGGACGGAGCGGCCTTGTTGCCGTGTCCTAAGCTCCTCCCCGGGCTGAACTAAGATAAATGAATAAATGCACGTGCCGAATGACTGTTTGCGACCGAGCCCTGTCCCCGACCTGTCGGTCTGCACCGCTAAACCTCTCGCTTCTCTTCTCTGCGCGCAGATCTGAACGAGTGCGGACTGAAGCCGAGGCCGTGTAAACACAGGTGCATGAATGCATTTGGCAGCTACAAATGCTACTGTCTCAACGGCTACGCCACGATGCCTGACGGGACGTGCGGAAGTGAGTCACTCGCCCCTCGATGTCCTGTTTGCGTGGGCAGCACGGACCCTTCGTCGCGGGCGTCTCGAATCGTTCCTCATGTCGAAACATTGGAAATGGTGGGGGGAAAAAAAGGATATTCCAGCCTCCCGTGGTTTTTTTGTACTTTGTAAAATGAATCGCACTGAAAATATTGATTTGACCGCAGTTGTCGAGATGCGCATTGTTAAATCTACGGTCTCCCCCCCACACGGCGGTTAAAGTTCTCCGCTGTACGACAGACGTCGTGCGTAGCCTTAGATGTTTTATAGTAGTCGCTCTAAAATAACTTACCCATTTATACAGCGAGGCCAGTTTTATTGTATTAATTCAAGGTAAGGAAGCTCAGCGGTGCAACAGCAGAAGATAAGATGCGAACCCGGCGCCCTCAGAGCACAAGGTGGCAGCTCTAACCATCCTGCCATCTGCTGCTTGCCATTGTGATAATGTATGATGGACAAAATTTCATTATTCAGTATTCATATAACGCGTCTAATATTTTTGCCCGTAACTGCTTAGGATGTGTAATATATTTTTCAGTGCCAGTCTAAGCTCTTCCCGTCACAAACAGAATGTCCCTTTGGGTTCGCTAAAGACAGTAAGGGAAATGTAAATACTGCACTTATTTGTAGCCTCCAGCGGCTCTTGAACAAGAGCGCTGTCTGTTCTTGTCACGCAGTACCTGCTATTTGGGTGCTTCAGACAGTGTTTACTTTAGATGGCGTCTTGTCCAAAAAAAAGGTAAACCTTGAATCTAAAAAAAACAAATTACCATTACGAAGGAGACTTGAGACGTCTTTTGGTTAAAATTGATGGCCTTATTCTAGTCTAACCTGTCCACCAATTTTACTGAAAAATCACGAGACACTAGATGAATATGCTATTCCCAGTGTCTCCGTAGGTCATCGTGTTATGGAGTGCGAAACAATAAAACATAGATAATATATGAAAAAAAATGCATTCTTAAATATTGCTCTCTCCTGAAGGGCGTTCAGATGGTCAAAAATGAAACAAATAACAAAGCATCACATAAAAATCATATTTGAAAAGGGCATTGTATGTAAAAATTTAAGTACCACTAAAAATTATAGCAAAAAGAACTAACAGTTATTTCAGTAAATAATTCGGTCATAAATGACTTACTGTCCGATGATGAAGTTACCGACTCTCCTGCTTTACACCGAATCCTTAAAGGAACTCGGGGAAGTAACAGAAACACCACTGAGAAGGATCGCGACGGCTCTGCATTGTGTTACATATACAAGCAAAACGTTTACTTGTTATTGCCTTTTTTAAGGCGTATCGAAGCAGGTTTCTTCACGCGATAGAAAAATGTGTTCCAAAAAAAAATGCAAGTACCCCCGTTGTTATTTAGCATTTATCTGAATTGTGGTTTGGTTTAAAAAAAAAAAAAAACCAAAAACAATTTGATGATTCCTAGATGCACTTAAGATGGTGCTGCTCTGTGGTCTCTTCATTACAATCAAGAGTCAGGGTTTGGGGGCATGTTACACTGGGGAGGGGGGATTAGGAATGGAAAAAAATCGAATTATGCTGGTTTATCGTGTGCCGGCGAGCCTGTGGTTTGCCTTCTCGTCTGCCCCCCGAGGGTCGTCCTCAACAACATCGGGAGTATAAAGTAATCCACGGAGGCCATAGGGGAAAGAGGGATTTTGTGGCGACTGTAATGGGATTTCACGCTGGGTGGGGCTGGTCGGGGGGGTTAACCTTGGTTAAATGCAGATGTACAAATGTACCCGGAAATATGCGTATTCTCCCTTTCCGCTGTTCCCTTGGTTCCCATCCAGATGCGCACAGCTGTGCCCAGGCCAACTGCCAGTATGGCTGTGGAGTGGTGAAGGGCGAAGTCAGGTGTCAGTGTCCATCCCCAGGGCTGCAGCTGGGACCCGACGGCAGGACATGCGTGGGTATGTACTGGTACGGCTGCCGAGTGCCCCGATCCAAAGCCGAAAGGCGTCCACTTTGACATAAATAGTACTGCTAGTCGTGTCTGATGCGATGTTATAAACAATACGCTTGTACTTTATTCTTAGTCCTGTTATAGTCTCAGTTAGGGAACAAATGTTGTTGTGGTTGGACCTGGCTCCTTGCACTTGATCTTTGATCACAGTAGTGATGCGGTAAAAATTGTCCTACTGCAGTAATCGATAAATTTGTCGTTGTGTTTTACTTTGGAGGATAGAGTAAGCTAAAAAAATGTACGTTTTGTTCCTTAAAAACTTGACGTCGGCAACTTCTGCAAATAGTTCTCCGCATGCGGCATTTAAGCCCTGAAGAGGGGCGTGGAAAGATGGTAAACAGACATTTAAACTACAGAGAAGACTGATGGGCTTGGTGGTTGATGCTGGAGTTCAGTCGATGGCCACGATTGGCATTTTTGTGTGAAATCTTTATTACCGTTCGAGGGACAGGTGGTATTACCTTGACGGGCAACGAAACGTTTATAATGCCAAGCGCAGCGATCAACTGAATGTCAGACATTTAAACTACATATTCACATCTTGTTCGTAACATTTTGGCCAAATCGTCACCTGAAATACAGGTCAAAGACAACTGTAGAACCTCAGAACAATAGCTAAGATACAATAGAGCAAAATTAACCGATAATGTGAAGTTTGCATAACAATTCTGGCTGAAATTCCTTATTTGTAGAAGAGAATAAGTGATGAAAATGAATCTAGATTCCATCCCAGCATCACTGGGCCCCAGGTGACTGGATATTGGAATGGCAGGACACACCAGTACATTGCAATGTTATTTTTAAATAATGTATTTTTGAGAACTTAAAAATAAGATGGACAGACAGATAAAAAAACAAGCGGGCAGCACGGAGTCCAAATAGTTCAAAGGAAGTTTATTGCAGTATTCATATAATATTTTTCATATTCGTGTTATTTTTTATTGTCTTGTTTTTGTCATATTACGGTGTGTTTTGCTAAAACATTTTCTTAACAAGTAGCACGGTTGCTATAATGATTTTAAAAATCACGTATATGTTACGTTAGACTGAGTGCTCAGTCGTGTCTACGGCAGGGGGGTCTTTCCCACTCCCTGTCCTGCACAGCCAAGATTACGCATATTTCCTAAATGACTCTCAGTTGGATTTTTAATCTGTTGAAATATTTTGCCGTCCAAGTTCCTTATAAAAAAAGACTCTAGACTCTACAGCACATTGCTGGATTTCTGTGGTGCAAACCACACAAATAAAACACCAAAATGTAATACTGCTGTGGTGCACAATAGTTCGCTGTTTTTCCCAACCTTCTCTGTCAAAACAAGATATGAGCTCTGTCGTTCGATGTTTAGCGTCGATATTTACATACACGGCAACAAGACAGGAGTTTGACAACCTAAGTTGACACGTTCAAGTCGTGTAAGCGCTCGCATACCTGCATAAATGCGCGACAGAAGAAAGGGGGAAAAAATTCGACCCATTTCTTTCCGAGCCATTCCCGCTTTGTGTGTGTGTGTGTGTGTGTGTGTGTGTGTGTGTGTGTGAAGATCAAATGGAATTTCATTTAAAGCTTCTTTCAAAACTTTTGTGGAGGAAATCAAAGAGCGCCCCACTGGCTACGATAAGAAAACATTGTCCCTAAATTGTGTCTTCTCCCGTCGCCGCGCCGGTGGCGCTCTCATTGTTTCTCGACTCATTAGAATGCGCGGACCCCCGTCTGAAGCGCTAATGAGCCTCCCACGTGAGTGTGGTGCACTCCGGGCTCTCGGAGGGAAGGCGCAGGAGCTGAGGTTCATTTTGACCCCGTAACAAATGCTTCCCCAGCCGTTTAAGTCGTCGCCGGCAACGGACGGGGCGGCTGGGGGGCACAGCGGTTACAAGTGCCGCCTGCGGACTTCACGGCCCCGCCCCTGTTGTTGTATCTTCGATCAGAAATGATGCAGTGAAAGTTACCCGTCGATGAAAATGGATAAATCGCTGCAGTCTGCTTTGGCGAAAACGCGGCGGATGGATGGATGAACGAATTGGCGGTAAATGTCCAACAAGTCATGGATGTGATGGGTTGGGAATAGGTCAAGGGGGTACAAGATGTGCCTCTCAAACCAAACAGGCTCGAGAACATGCTACGCTCACGTCGCTTGGTGCCCTGTTCTCAAAAGACATTTAAAAAAGTTCTGTAAGAAATTTCCGGTAATGTCGCAATCTTCCATTAACTNCAGGCTCGAGAACATGCTACGCTCACGTCGCTTGGTGCCCTGTTCTCAAAAGACATTTAAAAAAGTTCTGTAAGAAATTTCCGTAAGATAAGGAGCGTTTGGTATATATGGTATTTGTATATATGTATATTTCTCCTTAAGTAAAAATTAAGGGAATTATGACGGAATGATAAATCATTAATATTAGTGACGCCGTTTGATTAATGAACTGTGATTTTTTTTTTTTGTTTATTACAGAAGCTATTATCTGCAATAGACCATCTCATTTTTCATTTGTTTGCCTTTGTGCAGGCGTGTCATTTGTCAGAACATTCATTAAAGGAGGAAAGTGCTCAGGTTAATGTGAGCGAAGGAGCTCCATCTGCTGCGTAATGGCCAAGTGCTCTTGGACAGAAAGGCGATCCGCATAGGAAAAAAAAAAAAGTGCTTCGAAATGTGGGCAGCAGGTAGCGAAATGCTTCAAACATCTGCCTTTAGACTCGACGGACTCGGGTTCCAATCCCGCCGCCTGCTGTCAAGGTCCTTGTTGTGAACTGATACTGTCTACTTGGATAAATCGACCTAAGGATCCTAATTCTGTAAATCACTGCGGAGGTAAACAGATTAAATGCAAGAATATAAATGTCAACTGATTTTTCCCTGGCGACTAGAGGGCTGACCGTGTCTCGCTGTGTCTCCCCTAACCAAGTCCATGCTGTAGATCTCACTTCTGTATCTGTGCAATTCCAGCCCTGTGTAAAAATGATAAATTCAAATTATACTCTGGTAGCACCTCTTTGAAGTCCTAAAATTAAAGCTGGTGGCTCATGCATTATTCATTTGGGTACAGGAACATCCAGAGGTGAATTCGGTTTTGG
The DNA here is from genome assembly GCA_900497675.1 of Arapaima gigas. Classification (NCBI taxonomy): domain Eukaryota; kingdom Metazoa; phylum Chordata; class Actinopteri; order Osteoglossiformes; family Osteoglossidae; genus Arapaima; species Arapaima gigas. The sequence continues at coordinate 140,963 of UFQX01000124.1, read as the reverse complement.
CGGGCAGGCACCATCGCTGAAAACTTCTTCCAATGGGAGAGCCCTCTGGGGTCGGGGCGTTGGTAAAAACAACACACTTTTGCACGGAAGGCAGAGCGTTGGTTTGTTTGTTTTTTTTTTCAGATGTGGACGAGTGCTCGGCAGGAAGAGCCGCGTGCCCGCGCTTCCGCAAGTGTGTCAACACCTTCGGCAGCTACGTCTGCAGGTGCCACGAGGGGTTCGAGCTGCGCTACATCAATGGGAAGTACCAGTGTACAGGTGCGAAGCCTCGCTGCGTCCGTCTGCAGCCACCGCAGGGGGCCTTGGACCCACACTGCCTTCGCTACCTGGGAAGCTCTACATTAAATAGGCTCAATGGGGCTTTGTTTGTGCACATAACCCATTTATTTATAGCTACAAACGTGGTAAAACATGAACTATAATGGGAGGTTCATTGTTAGTAAAAGAAGTATGGATAATGGTTTTTGGAATGCAGAAACAGTTACATTGCCTCTCACTTCAAAAAAGCACCTGCACTGAGTTGCCAGTTCATTAGGTACAACTATCTACAAGCACGTTGTGCCTCAGGCTTGCAGAACGGCATTAAATTTGCTTGGTCATGGATTCTGCAACATGCTGGGTGTGTTGTGCAGGAATGTTGCACGATATGGAAATGACTGTGTTGCGCAGTTGCTTCAAATTGGATGACTGCACTGTGTTGCTGTGAACAGCCCTTTCTATCTCATCCAAAAGATGCGCAGTTGGGTTGAGATCTGGGGACTGTGCAGGTCACCGAAGGAATGAAAACTTACTGACATGTTCCTGGAACCACTGGGTGACGATACGTGCCGTGCGATACGGGTGTATTATCATGCTGGAAGTGTCTGTCACAGTGAGATAAACTGTCCTCAGGGAGGGATGAACTTGTCAGAGGAAGGAATGTTCAGATATGCAGTAGCGTTCATAGGTTCTTCAGTGGGGATTAGTGGCCAGGAAAACATTCTCCACACCATCGCACTGCCACCACCACCGGCCTGTGTACTCTTTGTACCAAACACGATGGCTTTATGGACTCGTGTTAGTTGAAATTCAGATCCTTCCATCAGCATGATACAGAAGGAACGTGATATAATCTCACCGGGCAAGTTTTTTCCACTCTTCAATAGTCTGATTTTGATGCTTCCGCGCCCACTGGAGACACACTTTCTTGTTCAACATAGGCACCCGTCCTAGCGTTCCGTTATTCTTGCCCATTTGAGACAAAGTCCGATAAGTGGCACGTTCTCAGATCAATGCAAAATTCAAATGTGAGTTGCTTGGTTGTGGCCCCTCTGTTTGCTTGCGACGATTCTTGCCGTTCTCCTCCGACCTCTCTGATCCACAAGCCGTTCTCGTCCGCAGGATCACCAATCGCAGGTACTTTTTTGCTTTTCGCACCATCCTCAGGAAGCCCTTGAAATGGTTGTGTGTAAAAACCGAAGGATAAAAGCCATTTGGGAAGTGTCAGGGTCAGCACTCCCAGAGCCAACAGTCGTGCCACATTCCGTCACTAAGATCACTCATTTTGCACGTTTCAACCCTCGGCTGAACACTAACTGATGCTCCAAATGGTCGTCCGCCTGATTTATACCACACACTGCATGACTTGTTGGGATGTACCATTTGTGTGAAAGATCCACATCTTTTTGTTCATGTTTTTAGTATTTGTACGTTTTCACTTATCTCTTCATGCTCTCTCACTATATCCATGCTGTATGTTGTGTGCTTTTGCAACGTCATGCAATCCCCCTCTGGCAAAGAATAAAGAATGCATCCATCTTTACCTCCATCCATCCATCCATCCATTCACTCATTCCCTCAGTTTTACTTGCGATGTGTTCAAAACGAATTGCTTTAAATATATTACTTTTCTCAGTTAGTGCACTCATTAGCTATTTTTTTGTGAGTCGGACGATGTTCATACGCACCAAAGTATTGTGCACTATTAACTGATTTTATTATTATTAAATTTTGGCAAGTTTTACTTGGATTTTTTCATATCGGCAAGCACAGTTCTAACCGCACTTTTCATAAATAATTTGGAACTGTCAAGATTTGTCACATCTCAGTTAGCATTCGATCGGCAGCTTAGCGGAGGCTCATTCATTAAGGGTTTGGATGGAAGGAAAACAAGCAGCCCCTCTGGGCCCCCCGAAAGTGGACGGCGAAGCGCTGGAGTGCCGGACCTGCCTCCTGTAATGAGCCGCTGTTCCAGAATGTGAACGGTGATTCAAAGCCTTCCGGAAAGATTCGCCAACTGCCGTTCCTATAGGTTTCAGCCTAAACCATAGTCTCTATTTTCAAATAGAATCCGTTTCCCAGAATGGTGTCACATTATTTAAACGTTGCACTTATATTTTTCCGCTTTATTTATTTGTCATCATCTTGTCTGTTATTTATCGATGTACCATCTGTAGGTGCCTATTCATTTGCCTATTTACAGATGTATGTTATCGCCTATATTTTCTGTTTAGTGTACTGGGCAAAACTGCGTTTTGTTCTCCTTGTACATCTGAATAAGTGCAGGATGAAAATAAAATGAACCTTGAAGTTTAAACCTTATTCATTTATGAATGGCTGAAACAACTTCCAGAACAGTGCATTAAGGATGCTGTGATACATTAATATACTCCTACTATGAGTTTGCAGCAAATAAAAAAAAAAAAAAAAAATGTGGCTAAATGATTTTCTTGGTTGGGAAGCGACCCCAGTTTGAGCGTTTTCCCGAGGAGGAAGCTGCGGCACCAGCGGCTCCCCTTTGTGTCTTTTGTTGCCCGACTTGCGAGGGAGACAGAGCCAGCTTGTGTCTCCGGCGTCCACACCGCAGCCCCGGGTGGATTCAATGGGTGTCTTGTGTGGACGGGAGAGACCCCCTTCACGCGGTGGTCCCTGGCAGCCCCGCTCACGTCCTTCTGCTCTTTCAGATGTGAACGAGTGCTCCTCGGGCCGACACGGGTGCACCAGTTTTGCCACCTGCCACAACACGCCGGGCTCTTACAAGTGCAAATGTGCGAATGGCTCCCGCACACCGGGCTCCGGCTGCAAGTGTGAGTGCACCAGCTTGCTGGCTGGCTTAAAGACTGGCTACTTTAAGATTATATTGAGACTAAGGCCAATATATTGTTTATAATAATGCAATTTTTAATGCTAACCACTGTGATACTTGCTGCCCATATATTAGCCTAGTATACAAGACTTTGAACTGTATGTGACTTTTTTATAAAAATTAAACTCCTATTATTTAGCATTGTTCACATCCTTTTTTTTGCAAAGCATTGCTAGGTTGTACCTCTTAAAGGTGTGTTTTGTGGAAGTGAGATGCCCATTTTTAACCGCTTTTCTTCCTTTCTGTTTCTGATTTTATTTATTCTTTCCCCTTCCAAGTCCTTTTGTTTCCACTGTTTTGTCCTTTGGGCTTGTTTCTGATTCCAGCAGCTGAGCGCTTTTTGTTATTACCTTTCCGCATGTCACTCCGCCTGTCACCGTGTTTTTCCCCCATAAGGAAGTTTTTGTGAATGGTGTGCCAGCATATATTTTTTTTTTTTAAATATTATTCACGCTTTTTGCAGCTGCGTGCACAGAGCGAGTCAGAACATCAATGACGCATAAACAGCTTTTGAGTGTCACTTGTCTGCAGGTTGTTTGAAGGCTGCCGGGGGGAGGGTCTGGCCTACAGCGCTGAATCTGGCCGTTCGGAATCAAAGTGTCGCTCAGCGCCCCGAGCACCTTGAGAAAATCGATAAACTGCTCTAATAAACACGCGGGCCGTGTTAATCGTCCCGGCCTCGTGGAGACGGGTTCCGCTGCCAACGTTTCCAAGTACGGAGACAAACAACGGGAAAGGTGCAGGCAGCCGACAACCACGTGCTCAAACTGTGAGATGATAAGGACGTCGGGAGTCCCTGGTTTAGGCTTTGAGAGGAGCGGTGACAATAACATTGCATTTACCCAGCAGCTTTTTGAACCGTGCTGTGTTTACATGAATAATGACCTGGAACACAGAATCTGAGTCTTGTTTTATTGCAGTTTGTGGCTAATTTATTACCCTTGTCCTGCATTTTTGTTCTATTTGGATGCAGAAGAGTTGCAAGCGGATCAAGTGACTGTGCTCCTTGCTGTTTGTTTCTTCAAAAATTTATTTTGTATGTTTTTTTTGCAGCCATTCCAAAAGTGATTATCGATCCCCCCCGGCCAGCGAAAACTGCAAACAATACAGGCAGCGGTAACAAGATACCGGATTCGGACTCTAAAGTGGCATCTACCACACCTCAGGCAGCCAAGAGAACCACCACTTCTGAGGCAACCACACTACTGAAGAGACCCATCCAAACTCCTACACAGGCTCCACCCATCCCCACTCATCGCCTACCCACCCTTACACGGGCTCCACCCATTCCCACCCGCCGTCCACCCACTCCTACACAGACTAAACCCATTCCAACACGCCGTCCACCCACTCCTACACGAGTTCCACCTGTCGCAACGCGCCGTCCACCCACTCCCACACAGACTAAACCCATTCCAACACGCCGTCCACCCACTCCCACACAGACTAAACCCATTCCAACACGCCGTCCACCCACTCCCACACAGACTAAACCCATTCCAACACACTGTCCGCCCACTCCTACACGGGCTCCACCCATTCCCACCCGCCGTCCACCCACTCCCACACAGACTAAACCCATTCCAACACGCCGTCCACCCGCTCCTACAAGGGCCCCACTCACCCCAACCCATGGCCCACCCACTCTTACTCAGGCTCCACCCATCTCTGACCACCACCCACCCACTCCTACGTGGGCTACGGCCACTCCAGGCCGTCCTCCGCCTCTCCACCCGTCGCACAGCCCCTCCGACTCCACTCCGCCAGTCCCAGAGGTCAGCACCAAGGGCAACAAGATTCAGAAGCCAGCCACTCAGAACCAGAGAGGCGATGTATACAGTAAGAGCATGCTCCACCTTATCCTGTACAAATCTCTGTGTTTATATTTATTTGTATTATTTTTTGCAAAACACCCACCCTACACTTGCTGTCTGCGAGACGCAGTGGAAATATCGATTAGAAATATTAATATCAATGCTTTGGCTGGAAAGGAATATTGTGTGGACGGAGGGAACGAAGTCTGTTTTGGCAAAGTAAAGTTTTATTTTAAGGACTACTTTCAGCTGCAGTGTTCCTTATATAATTGTTTTGCTGACACTTTTCTACAAACCCTGAATAATATGTAGTATATAGCGGCCACATTTTTAATCGAAGTGCCATATAATGCTAGTTATAGCACAGTGTACTACCTGCCGTGATCTGTCCATCTATACACCAGAGCAGTGTAACTCACTCACTCGCTGTGGGCAAATTTAGAGTCACCGTCTCACCCGAAACACGTCTTTCGACCTTGGGAGGAAACCCACACAACACAGGGGAATAAACCAGCTGAGCGCCGATTGAACAGGCACGTCTTTGCACACTGCGAGGCAACACTGTTAGTTGCTGGTCTTATATTTCATTTATACAATTAAGTTGCTTACAGTGATTTACCTGGTTTAAATCCTCGGCAGATCGAGGGCACAACGCTAAGAGGGATTTGAGCCCGAGGTCCTCCGAGTGCAAGGTTGCCGCTTTAACCACCTGAATAAAATAGCTTATTAACATTCAGGATGGTTAAAGACTTACTAAACTGCTGTATGTTTCTGACAGCATCGCTCAGTGGCCCCGATGGCATCACAAGTGAATTGACTTGATCAAAATAAAATTTCAAAAATGCACTTGCACTAAAGAACATATCTAAAAACAATCGATTGCCAAGCGGTCTCTTGTGGTACAGTGTTTGGGGGTCTGCCATGGGTTGCCGTTTTATCTGGCCGCAGCCCTCGTGACAGTTATACGGGTGACGGGATGTTGAATCCCTTCCCTTCCTTTTATTCTTACTTTTTTAATGCTTTCGAGAAGGAACACATTCACCGTGCAGCTCGTGGGTACGCGGGGATGCGGTTCGGTGGGTTTAGTGGATAGGGGCTGGAAGCCAGTGCAAAATGTTGGAGTGGAATGTGGTCGAAGCTCGCCGGTCGTGCCCCCCTGCCTCTGAATACGGCAGCTTACAAAACACTGGGGGTGACACGGGGCCGCACAGAATCGCAGTTCCCGAGTTCTTAGACTTGATAGAATAATTCAGAACCTGTCAAAGTGTGACAAGACTGTGTAGGCCATCGACTGTGTTACTTGCCTGTGGGACAGATGGAGCCGCATGCGTCACAAGAAAATGAACGCGGTAAATCAACGTCACGTGGCTTCATGTAACTGATCACAGTGTTTATGCCCCTCGCATATTTAGTCCTATTTATATTAACGAAAAATTTCTCATTTTCCATGAGCAGGTTAAAAGTTGTCATAAAAATCCCAGCTAAACCAGGTAAATCACTGCTGTACAGCATAAGTTCCTTTGGGGAAAAGAGTCGGCCGACCCCCCAGAAAAGTTAGCGATAAGTAGCCTAAGAATATTCTTGTGACTAATATAACTGCAACAGGTGAAGTGCTGACAAAAAGAAAGGAACCACAAGAAAATAAGAACAATCGAGGCTGTGAAAAGGTCAGATAAATATTTTTATCATAAAAAAAAAACGTGGATTTTGCTCAGTGATCAGTGTTGAAAAATATTTTGTTGGCATCACATCGCAATATTCCCGTACAAACAAACAAACAAACAAAACACAACAAAAATGTGTGGAACTGTTTCGGTCCATATTTTTGCATAAGCCAACTATGACGACTTTGAGGTAACCGTGCACAAAAAATAAAGACATTAGCGATAAAAGTAATGTGTATATGTTATTATTAAGGCATCAGATGACATTTTAAAAGTGATTCATGCAGAAATCAGGATAATTCCAAAGCGACCACAGTTTCTCACAGCTCTACATGTCTGCATTGCTGTAAAAAATATATATTTGCCCCCTTCCCGGTTTCCCCTCTTACTGCATATTTGTCACACTGAATGGTTTCTTATCTTTAGACAAAAAGTAATATTAGACAAATAAGTCCGGACTGAACGCATAACACACTTTCAAAAGATTATTAGTTCATTACCATTTGTACTGCATTTTTGTTAAAGAGCCGTGCTGTGCAAATGTTAGCCCCGCGTTTTATTAGTTATGCTGAATGTGACTGATGTGAATTCGTTCAGCAGATGGTTTTACAGCTTAGCGACTAGTATTTAACTCGCACCTTTTTCCAAACACTCAGCTTAACCAGCCACAGTTATTCGCACGTTTCTAAAACGGAAGAATATCACATAACTCATTCCAATACTTATACATACTTGCGCACAATAAGGACAGTTGAGAGTGACAAGATCATCTGGGACTTATTTTTGGACTGTGGGAGGAAAGCCGCACAACCAAAAGGTGGGCAGAACGCAAGACGGTGCTGGATTCAAACCCAAGTCCGAACCCAAAGCCCAGGAACCTTGTAGCACCGTGTTGGTTGTACCGCCAACCTCCAGCAAATCGCTCACCATGTTTCACAGTTAGTTAACAGGTACGTATTTTACCTGTTGAAAAATCCCAGCGTTTGATTTAGCCCCGAGGAGAATAATTTATAAACGTCTTACCGGGAAAGTCTGTTCAGTGTTTGACGTCCGCCTGGTTCAATGTAATTTGTTTGGTTTTGATGTGAAAGCAGTCTGGTGCCTTCAAGGCCTCCAGCACGGAGCAGCACGCCTTGGAAGTCTCCTGAGTATAACAAACGGACCACTTCACATCTCGACGTATTCCAATCCCGCAGCCGTAGAATCCGCTAACTACAGGAGAGCAAAGAAAGACCACTCAGTGATTCATAGCCTTAGCCTTGAATTTACTGCTACAGTTTTCTCTCGTCCCCCCCCACCCTTTACAGCTCTCTCCAGCCATTCAATTCTGGGCACAGTAACTGAAGTCGAATTTTCCTTGAATATTAAGCAGGCGTGTTTTGTTGCTGACACAATAGAAGAAGTCTTCATTTGAGCTCTTGGCTTTTGACATGATTAGTTTGTGCTCTTACACCGGACAGATAGTCCTCCTTTAAGGGTATTTCTATGCAAGCTCAGCCATAATGCCAGAGGGGCTACGTCCAAAAGGGACTGCAGAGTATGTGCTGGGCTTCGGGGGGCGTAGTGGTTAGTCCTGCACTCACACGACTCAAAGGTTCAACCGCGCTTGCTTTAGTACCCTTGATCAAGGTACTTACCCTGGAGCGGTACAGTTACCTAGCTGTATATATATGGGTACATCGCTGGAAGTAGCTTAACATTTTTTTTTTTCTAAATAGAGAAAAGTGACAACTAAAAGCGCCGGTTCACATCACAAAGGAAACCTGTTAAAACCCTTGTAGAAGGTGTTTTTGAGCAGCCCGGTTTACAAAAGAGGTGATTCTGACAAGCGTTCCGTAGGACCTTGAGTTTCTATGCTACGTTTGCCGCAGTCGAAGCTGAGCAAGTCCGACTGGTTGTGAATAGTAATGGTTGAAACGCCTTTCGAAGATCCATCCCGATTTCCAGGTTCACGTGTAGCGCCCGTCTCTGCCGAGCTCAGTCAGAGACACAATCTAAACAGGCGGTGTTGGAAGTATCACTTAAGTTGCAAAGGTAGATGCGAGGATTACAGAATTCATCTCCTGGGAAGTGAAAGAGCCACTTGGGTCCAGTACCTCAACCAGTTCTCAAGGAGACTGTCAAGGGCTGTTTGCATTTCTCCACTCCTGTTAGACAGAATGAAGGGATGTGGGAGACGTGGACGGATTTTTTGTGCTGCAAAGTTTGTGAAAGATATGTTCGTATAGTAGGGATGGCATCGGGACACGTTCTTTTTCACGTATATGTCCGTCTTCATACGTTCATAACAAGCTACATTTTTTGTTTAATGTAAAAATGCATAAAAACTCATTGCAGTTTAAAGTAAGAAATATCACAGCATTAAAGAGTTTTTGTCATTTTATAGTTTATCATCGCTGGGCATGTTTTGGTGAACTAGAAAGAATATTGGGCTAGTGGTGGCACAGTTTTTTTGTTCTTTTCTTCTCTTTCTCCAGTTCCCCGGAATCACTGGCAGAACAACGTCTTTGACTTTGACATCGAGCTGGGCAACACGGCCGAGGAGCTGCGAGACGACTCGGGTAAACGTGCTGCAGTAGTGTTTTGGAAGGCTCGCATTCATATTCCTGTCCACAAAGGTGATCTAGGTGAGGCTGTAATGCATTTGGACAGACACTAACAGGTTCTGAAGAAGAAGGCGCTGAACAGGTGCCCCGGACAGATTAAAGGAGACCTTCAGTAATGCTGAGGAACGTTGTCATTTCTCTGCCTCCCATGTCTAATCGGGGCCAAAAATTCATTTCAAGGTCTCATAAAAGTTGGAGCATTTTAAAATGAAGCCAGAGGAAATATGAGTTGTAACTAACTGGTTATCCAGGCCTACAAGGGCACAATAAAATAATGGCCTTTTGATCTTTTCCAGAATTAATAAATGTCACATTCAATGAAAAATTTATGGCACAAAAGCCGAGTGCAGCTACTAGGCCCAGGCTTTCACTAAGAACTTAACGCCTCGTGAGATGTGTAGAAGAGGGGGGCCCGAACACTGGCTTGCCCTTCAACTCATAAGGGATGTTATTTGCCCTATGAACACTCCTGTCTAAATTCCATCTCCCGAAACACAGTCACACACTTCCAAACTGAGATTTAAGCTAATTATTTGATGTCAGCTTCTCTTTATTCTACAGAAAGTGTTTCGGTGGCACGAGGACAGTCACGTGCCGTTGGAATCGTTCAGTGACTTCCCCCCAAGACAGCACAACATCTTCATTTGTGTAGCATTCAGAAAGTCACAAAGTCCCTCATCTTCTGCATAATTTGTCTTGGAATTCACCTCTCTGTCCTTTTACATCTGGCTGGCTTGCAGATTATTTGTTTGTCGCTTTTAGAGGGTTGTTCATGCCCGCGTTGGCACGCTCAGCTGCAAAAGTGCACCAGCGTTTGAAAAGGTGTGCTTTACCAATTCTGGCCATCTTCTCTAGGCAGTGTCAAGAAAAACGTTGAATGCTTTCCAGAAAACAAATAGAGTGATAGCCACAGGTCCACTACGAAGCTCCACCACCTCCGGCTGTTCGGTGGGGCGCCAAAATGTAAAAGTCGTGGGTTCTCAGCCCCAGTGTAGTGGCATGAGCGCCCTCTGTTGCTCACGACTGCTGGATCCTTTCAACATTCACGAAAGGTCTCAAAAGCCCATCGCTTTCACACCTCCCTCTGATGACCTTTGTTTTTCTTGTCAATTCTATATACAGCTACTGCCGTAGTGCGAAGAGGCAAAAACGGCAGCGTTAAATAAACAAGCTGCGCGTTAACAATTGTATGTCTGTATCTGAAGGTCTTTATCTGTTACTAAGTCCAGATATTTGCTTTGAGCTGTGCGTCGCTTGGTCAAAAGTGTCCGCTAAATAAATGCAAATGTAAACGTACAAGCGCCCCATGTCCGTAAATGCAAATACATGTAAGTGCAGATGAATTATCTCATTGTTGAGCATAACCGTCACACATTTTTGCCCCCTCTGCCCCCCCCCCCCCCCCCCCCCCCCCCCCCCCCCCCCCCCCCCCCCCCCCCCCCCCCCNCCCCCCTCTCCCCCCCCCCCCCCCGTGCAGCTGCCAGACACATGTTTGGAGACACAGTAGATGCATTGCCATTATGTGAGGTTTGTGAAGGGAACAGTATAAGCGAAGACGTTCCATAAGCCCTGAAGCAGCTGACCTGCTCATCTTAGAGGCTGATTGATGCTTTTTGTTTTAAATCAATATGGGACCATTTACCTCCACTTATCACTGTTCCTCACTTTGTAAAGAAGAATTCGTTTTGCATTACAACCGGCGTTAATGGCATTTGGGATTTTCTCTTCTAGATGCAGGCGTCCTAAGCTGCACCTTTGATAATGGCCTGTGTGGATGGATCAGAGACAGAGAAGGAGATTTGCACTGGGAAACAACTGCGGATCCCTCAGGTATCCCCCAAGCTTAGTTAGAGGTTCAGCAGGGCATTCGTGAACCGTAACCGCGAGCCGTAAAATGCGTGGCAGCAAAGTGTCCGCAAAGTGTTCTGGTTTCCTCCCACAGTCCGAAGATGTGTTTCGGGTGGATTGGTGGCTCTGAACTGCCTGTAGTGCGTGTCAGTGAAAAAGTGTGTGTCTTGGGTTTCCCATCCAGGGTTTTCACACCCTGTGTTACCAGGCTAGACTCTATGGGTGGATGGATGGATATCCGTTAGAATGTTTTGAAAAGACAAGGACGGCTGACGTAAATTATGCGTAGTACGGATTCTTAAGGTCATTCCGTTGACCCCAGATAAGCCTGGTTGTTTAAACATGTGAGGTGGAGAGAGATAATTTGGCCTCTTTCATTTTTAGGACCAAGGACAAGCAAACAGTCCAGCCTGCAGAGAATACGATAAAGCTGTGTGGCTTTGCAAAGCTTTATTGTTGTAAAGGTCACACGAAATATAAGCAAGCTGGATCAGCAGAGATTTAGCGACAGTTTTCCGCAGCTTATAGGCTTTCGTCAGTCGGAGATAGAGGCTAAGCTTGTCTGTACAAGATATGGGTGAAGACAAGGTGAAAACATTCATCTGTTCCACCTCCAGCGCCTTCACATCATCATTATATCTGACAGTGTATTTTAATGCAATGACAAAAAAAGATCGAAGATCTAAAGACTAATGTGAATAAGTAGAGATTAAAGAAAAGGTAAAAGCAAAGTGAGGAAAACATGGTCAAAAACTTGTAAGATTTTGTGCATTAAGGCATTTCAAGTACAAAATAAGTTTCAGAATAGTGTAAATTATTTTAAAGTGCACTTTTTTTTTATCTGTCTAACATATATTTGCGGTTGTTCAATGTGTGTCGTACCGCCACCTGTGCTGGACTAAAATCTCACGTGGGGCTTTAGTCTCCTAACTAAATGAACGGATGGAAATTTAAACGTATTAGTAGCATCAACTGTTAATATTCAATTTTAATATACAGCATTGCAATTTTTTGTGTCAGAAACTAAAACCAAGTCTAAAATGTGCTCTCACGTTTTGCAGTAAAAAGTTTTGTATTTTGTATACATTTATATATAAATCCATTTTATTACAAAACAAAAAATGTCACATTCAGTGCAATACGTGCGAATGACGCAGGTTTGAATCCCACCTTCTGGATCAGGGTGTCTAGTCTGAGTTGATAAAGTAGAAATTATGCAGCTGTGTCACTGTAGGCAATGCTGTAGATCACACCGAGGAAAAGCATCAGTTAGATAAATAAATGTACAGCACTGTGCAAAAGTCTTAGGCACCTGTGGGAAAAATGCTATAAAGGTGGATGGTTCCAGAAATAATGCCATGAATACTTATTAATCGATAAACCTTCTAAAAAGTGCAGTAGACAAAAAAAAACCTCAGTCAGATCAATATTTGGTGGGACCACCCTTTGCCTTTAAAACACCATCAATTCTCTTATGCAAACTTGCATGCAGTTTGAGGTCGAGGTTGGTAGGTTCTTCCAAACATTTTGAGGAACTGGCCACAGTTGTTCTGCAGACTTTGACTGTCTCTGCATGTCCTCCCAGACTGACTCGATCATGTTGAGATCAGGGCTCTGTGGGGACCAGACCATCTGTTGCAGGATTCCTTCTTTTTGCTCAAGATAGTTGTGTATGACTGAGGTTGGGTGTTTGAGGTCATTCTCAGGCTGCAGAATGAATTTGGGACCAACCAGAAACCCCCCTGATGGTAGATAAGAATCTACCTGTACTTCTCAACAGATGTTGAAGCTGCATGCCTAACACTTTTGCACAGTACTGTAAATGTATCAGACGAGGGTGAAAAGTGCTCATTGTTATTCTCTCATGTGAAGGGGGGAAGTACCTGACCATCCCTGAAGTGGAGGGCAAAAGGAGGGGGCGGGGGGCACAGCTGGTCCTCCCCCTGACGGAGCCCTGGAACTCGGGCAACATCTGCCTTTCCTTCCGGCACAAGCTGCAGGGGCATCACGTCGGAGTGCTGCAGGTGTTTGTGGGGAAGGGGAAGCAGAACAGCCCGGCAGTGTGGGGCAGGACGGGGGGTAATGGCTGGAGGAGCACCCAGATCACACTGTGGGCAGCGGGCCTGGAGAGTGTGAGTACCCCACCCCCTGGGCAGAGAGGGAAGGTTGGAGATGTAACTGTTGTGGATGTGATCCTATGATTTCAGAACTGTGAGGAGAACAGAGAGTGTGGTTTTACTGTAAAATTGTGTTCCGAAGGTTCAAATCCCAGCACTCTGTCCGTGAGAGGGGTACTAAACAGGAGGGCAGCAGGTACAGTATTGTTAGAGGTGCCACCTTGCACCTAAAGGATGTGGGCTTGGATCCCACGTCCTGCTGCAGCACCCTTGATCAAGGCACTTACCCTCATTTGATGCACCAAAAATTACAAATTGTATAAATGAGTAAATGTTTGTAAGTTACTTTGGCGAAAACAATCACTAAAAAGAAATTGATCAAATATATTAAGAAACTGCCATTTTTTTAATGCCACATTTGAATATTTTATTCTTTGAAATGTGTTTCTAATGTTAGGGTATTTTTATGTGGGGTGTATTTAATAATACATGTAAATGGATTAGTTTAAACTGCTCTACTGATGCTGATAAAAATAATAATGTAGATGGATGGATGGATGGATGGATGGATGGATGGATGGATGGATGGATGGATACTTTATTGATGACAGGCAGAACTTGGCATCCTTTTTTTCTCTGTTCCTGTTTGAAGGTGATCCTGAAAGGTGAGCGAGGCCGGGGCCGGAGCGGGGAGATGGCCATAGATGACATCAGCCTGAGGACAGGTGCATGCACCGATGACCACGAGTTGAGGAGACTTTAACACAGAGCCAGCGAGGTGGGACTCCAAAGTGGCCACACATCTCATTACATGCGAGCGAGCTCGGGTTCCAAGAAGGGCCCGGCTGAAAAAAGAGAAGAGCGTGACTTTAAAACCCAAAACCACAGGGTTCCTCAAGGACCAATTCCCAGACCCCTTCAGGTCTACATGTGTGTTGTCGTGTGCATGCTCAGCTAATGGACACGTTCCCATTCCCACAGGCAACCGTTCCTTCTGTCAGAAAGAAAATCGGTGTGTATTTCCGAAACTTAAACCTCAGGTGTTTCTGAGATGTAGATGTCCACGTGGTCTCCGTGCACAGTCCAGAATCACACAGTCCAAAGCTTCACCTCCTGCTGTGCTTGTGGCATTTTGTAACGTCATTGCGCTTCGCAGAAAAATACTGCTTTGTCTCTCCTCTGAAGATGTCATAAGCTGTTAGCCTCTCTGAAATACTGATGTGTAAATACTGACTTGTAGCAATGCTTTTAATGATACTAAAATGAATAACAGAAAATGAATAAACTGACATGTTCCACCGTGAGGGGAAAAGAATAATAATTCCGCAGGTGATGCAGATGTACACTGCAGTTGCATTGCAGACGTTTTTCAGTCCAGAACTGACAGATCGGTTATAACTATTTCCAAATACGACTGCTCTATACAAGAGGTTTTTTTTTCACCTTTTGGGCGTTTTTTGTTATATTGTCATATTGTCATGATTCTACACAGGGACTGCAGTTCAGAGCCGGTTATGCTTGTTTTACAATGTATATCTATTTATAATAAAATAATGTATTGCACCGATACTGCACTAACCTAAACAGTATTATATATTGTATGGCATTAAACTGAACGCCCTGTTGCTTTTATACACTTGAGCGTTTGATAAAACTGTACGACATTACCAGTACTAGTTCCTCTTTGACTTCAGTGAGGTTTCAAATCAGAGGAAACTAGATTGTTTTAAACTTTATTGCAACAAGTTTCAGTTGTTTAAAAGTTTTGCTCCATTTACATGCTAGCATGAAGGTAAACACAAAACGCAACACTACTTATATATATATATATATATATATATATATATATATATGGTACAGTTTTTTATCATATACACACACACACACACACACACACACACAGATCAATACATCAATATATAAATGGGGGAGGGGGGGTCCATGCTTAAGAAACTTTGTACAACATAAGTCAAAGGTGGAAATGTTGCTCCAACAGATGCTGGAAACACCAGAACATCAAACCCTGCGAATTAGCAAATATTTTTCTCTGAAGCACAAAGGAATTAAACTATGAAAAATTCATGAACAAGGCCCTATATTGATCCGCCAAGCACAGAATGTCAGCACTAGAGTACAGGAAAAAGTACTACATATAAACTCACATTATTACACAGTGTGTTTTTTTTTAACCTAAAAAAGTAGTATTACGTATAAGATAGTTTTTTCCTACTAACACTACTATTTCAAATGAACATTACCTACTTCACCCTTTTGGTACAATTATTTATCACGTAACCTTTTACTGGCTGTTTACAAGTTACATGACAATGATGTATTGTTGACAATATTATTTTACATGTTCTACTCATATATAATTCAGATTTTAATATTACGTTCGACTCACTGTAAATGTAACTATATACAGTAGTACGTATGTATGGGGGTAATGTGAAATATCGACGAGAAATCTGTGCTGTTAACTTTTCCTACTAAGGACCGATTTGGATCTCATAATATGATGAGTGTGAATAATGTATTAAGCACAAACCTTCTGTTTCGGTGACTTTTGAAGTATCCCGTTTCCCACGTTCATGTAGCCACTGCAAACTGCCTGCCACTGATGATGATGGTGGATGTTGTTCATTTTTTTTGCCTCAGCTTGGGGGACTGTGTGTGTGTGTGTGTGTGTGTGTGTGTGTGTGTGTGTGCAGATACGTTTGTTTTGTAGATACCAGCTCAACGGCTCCAGTGATCCTGGCAGCGTATGATATTTGAATGACTGGTTCCCTACAGAGGTATCAATTAAAGAGTCATTACGAAACTGCTTGTTTCTTCAGTGTCTACAATAAATTATTATCTTCATAATAACTCCGCTGCTTGATGTTCCACATAACCTCCTCTGTCCATTTGTTTCCAGGAGCGAATTGCTGGCGTGCAATTAGCAAACATGTTTTTGCCATCTTTGAATTAAAAGTTGCAGTTTTTCAAACTATTTGCATCTGCTTTGCAGAAATAATACTTTGTGTGGGCTAATGTTAACCCATGCAGCCAGCAGAGACAAAGCAAGGTACTGAGGTTCTTGGTGAGGCTGAGCATAGAATACAAGTGCTCAGCTAATCCTCGCTGAAAGTTTATTTTTTTACCATGTTTTGGGTACAGCTGGGGTTCAGTGCCCAGGTCTCATCAGCACAGTATAATAGTCTAATGTCCGGAAGTGACCGCGACACGTTACTATCTTCCAGATAAACTCTACAAATGTTTATGTTTATACCTAGCATTATTGGGCAAACCAGCATTTCAGCATTTTGCTCATAAAAAATCTGGCATATGATGTACACCTATTCCCCAGCATAAATGCTTTATTTAGATCCTCTGGATAGAAAACTATATACAGTTTTACGTGTTTTTACAGCTTGTAAGTTTCTCTAGCCAGTTATTGTGGATCGTGTCTATATAGCTCTACATGTCCTCCTAGCTACTACCAGCTGCTATGACTGGCTAACCCAAGAAAGGACAGTACTGGTTCTGAAAGACCTCACTAAGGGACAAACGTCATCCACTTACCGCTCGATAACCTGTCCGTCCTCAGCATGGAAGATCCTATCAGGCATCTTAGCCAGCAGGCTGAATACACATGTAAGTGAGCACATGATCCCTGCCCAGAAAGGGACTGGAACAACACCGCAGGCTAAGCACCAGTTATTGGTAAACAGAGCTGTCCACCAAAATTCCAAGACCAGGAAGACCAACTTGAACACTGCTAGGTTTGATCAGAAGAAAGTATTTGACTCAGTGCCACAAAATGGACACTGCAATGCGTAGCACTGTACAAGGTCAATAAGACATCAATAACCTTCATCGAGAACTCAATGGACCACTGGAGAATAACATTAGAAACCAACTCAAAGATGACTTTCCCAGTGACCGTGAAGTGAAGTGTATACCAAAGAGATGCGCCATCCCCACTGCTGTTCTGCATAGACCTGAAAACCCTCAGTTAGATCATCACCAACAATGGTTACAGATACAGGTTCACAAGAGTGAATATATATGTGTATATATGTATTATGTTGTATTATTATTATTTTGCACAATATTTACACTATCTACGTTCAAAACCTGTTATAACTTCTGATCCCGGAGTGCAGAAAGGTTGAATTAGCCTCCCTAGTGTGAGTGAGGAGGATCTGCTGCGGCTTTCTGTCCGAATGAGAGAGAGGATATTTTAAAATGGGCATTTCCCAGTCTTTTAGTGACATCTGGGGGTTTTGTTACGTATGCTTGTTTTGAATGTTATGTAATGCAGCGCCTATTGGTGCTTGCGATGCTGTCGTGCTGGGTTGTTACGAGATACTGCTTTATGACACCTGAGACCCCAGAGTGGTACCTTAGCAAGGTTTTCAGATCTTTGGAGTTAGTTATGTGATACACAATAAAGTGCAGACGTGTGCTAAATTAACCTCCAGCTTCTGCATCTTTGCATGACACAGTAGTTTTTTTTTTTTTTTTGGTTTAAATGGATTAAAATTTTTCATATTTAAAATAAGGCACAATATTTGAACTTGCTATCTCAGAATTTTCCCTACCGGCTCTTGAACATGAATACCTATTTATTGGTATCCGAATGGTAACTTTTAAATAAATGGAAAAACTACAAATAACTACCGTACAGTACCGTACAGTACACTGTAATAACATAATACTGTATGTATTGTAATAAATTTGATCGTGTTCTGTTTTGAATTTATCTGAAGCCAGATACGCTGCACAGGTGTTATCAGCTGTTTCCGCCTGTTTCATTTTGTCTGAACACATCTGAGCTGCGTAACATTTATTGCACATTTAATTTTTAAAATAAACCTCTTTATATAAATGCTGGCTGTGGTGTTAAGCAAAGAGATGGATAAACTTACTTTGGCACACATGGTTATTCCCTTTATTAAACTTGGCTCAAGTCAGGGCTTTGTAGTTATATAGCTGTTTTCCGATGGGCCGGGAGCACATTATTTTATTTGTTTCCCCCCATTTAAAATGGGAACTAGAGACTCGGTATCTGAAAAACTCGGTATCCGACGGGTTGGCATGCGTGGGTAAGATTCAGATACCGAGGAATTACTGTAACAGGAAAATGGCTCCTTTGTCTTTATGTTTTAGTGTATTTATGCTTTGGTCTGGCTTTCAGCAACGAGTTAGGAACGTAAAGTTTGTATATATGCACACTTTTTTCCGTTAAGATTTCTGCCTGCCTGCTAGAATTTCTGCTATACTCTATAAAATGAAAGAAGAAAGTGTTTACAAAAACACCTGGAAGGAGACACCAAGTCAAAATGAAAAATACTGTTGCACTTTTTTAATGTGGTGCTTGTGAGACGCATTTTCATGCTCTGCAGTGCTTTTTGGATGGGCTCATTTTTCATGGTAGCACAATCTGCAGCAAGGAAGACAAGGAGCCAGGTTAGGGGACACCTTTTGAAGGCGATCTCACAAAAAAGTCGCGCCACAAACTTTGAACGTCAAGAGAAAAATGCTAAAAGAACAGAATAAAAGAAAAGAAGAATAAAAATCAATCGAGACGCCCCGCTTCCCTCATCACGCGTCACTATTGAGCAGCGTCATCCTTTCACTGCACACAAAGTCTTTGGATGCTGGCGCAACATTTATGTTGAACTGCTTTACCAGAACAAGGGAGTTGCTGCCAGTGACTGCAGAAAATCGATATTAATGCCTTGCATAGAAAGTGTTCATAGCTCCAGCCTGCATGCTTAATATCCGCAAAGACAGAACATAAGGGTGTGTAAACAGTAGCCTTCCAAGATGCTGCCGTGCAATGTTACCACCTTCGGTTTACACTCGTACATTTAAAAAAAATAAAATTTTTGCTTCTCTTAAGGTCTTTAGTTTTTTTTTGCACCCTTGTTTATCTTTAGCATCATACTGTCCTTTCTTTTTGCCTTCTTTTGTGCCCTTTTGTTGTTCTCTATTTTGCCGCGTAGCTGTAAGGTTCTCTTCTGTTGACAGTGATCTCAGAGTGGCGGCTGTTTGTGGTTTCTGTAGCTGAGACCACAGTGGGGTTTTTCGTGTGTACGGGGGATCTTTCTTTCTTGGCCACAAGTTTTATAATTCGGAAAGCATTGCGATGTGGTTATGGGCAATTTACCTCAACGTTACGGACGTGTGAAGATGTATTTAGCACAAAAATGACCTTTGAGTCTTTCAAAGTTAGTGGTCTGAATGGCAGGGTTCACTCAAACCACTTTAGAATAATGAATAATAAATAATATTTTTTGGGTAAAGACCCTCACTACCGAGGAGCATCATTTAACCCAAACTGCAGCATTATTTAATGCTGAAAACTGTTTACATTTATTTATTAGAGACTTTTCTCCAAAAACAATGTACAACATTAAGCTACTTACAATGATTTAGTAATTTTTACTCCTGAGTATTTTTTACTGTATTTTTCAGGGTAAGTACCTCGGTCCAGGGTACTACAAGAGAAAGTGGGATTCAAACCCATCTTCTCCACCGGAAGCCAGTAGTCCTAACCATTATATGACCTGCTGCCCCCAGGTACGTGGTGTCTGCAATAATGAGATTCTGTGACACTTTCACACGTTTTATAGCGTATTAAAAAAAGGAATCGGACAGAAGTTAGTCCTGCTAAGGAAAATCTCACGTTGTTATTGACACTGGATGCCGTGCCGTGTGTTTTAATTTAGGGTCTTTGCTGTATTACATGTTCTATTCCAGCTAAGGGGTCACCATGACTGCGGTCTGGGCGACGCCTGTGGAAAAGAGCAATGGGAGGTTTGATTTGATAATCTCCTTTAATGAAATCCTAACCACGTTTCCCCGAGCCACCTCGGAAAAGCCGGAAAAGGTTCACCTCGCCGAAAAAAGTGAAGCCTTTGCCTGGGTGTTCGCATCTAATATAAATCCTACAGTCACAGGAGAGCGCCAGGTTTAAGGACTTAGAACTGCTCTGAGCTCCAGTTCGCCCAAAATATTTTTAGTTCATTACAGGAAGGAGATTTCTTTCAGCCCGTTTTAGAATATACCTTATCAAACACACACCCCCATTTACTCAGACCAAGCAAAACGTGCAGGTAAATACACAGATCGGTATTAATCCCACCTCCTGCTGCAGTAGCCTGGAGTCACTATAAGACAAAAGGGAGGGAGAAAAGCACGAGCTAAACGGATAACTGTAAATGTCATCTGACTATGGGTTCATTTTCTGCAGGTTTTGGGGACTAATACCAGTAGCACACTGCTGGAAGCTCTAAGCACAGCCCTGTAGGAATACAACGGGAGCGTGGAATACATTTCCAGTAAGCATGAATCTCACCCTCATTACGACCTTCACCGGTGGTCTTGTCCTGGCGTCTCACTGCCCATGTCCGGCTTCCCCTGGGTAGCTCACCCAAACAAACCCGAGGCAGAGAGGCTGAGAACCCGCGGCTAGAACCAGCTCACTCCCACAGAGCGCCCTTTCCGAATTAGAGGGTCTGTCCAACCCAGGGTGCCCTCTCTGTTTAAACACATCGCTTTCTCCCCCTGTTCTCCTCCCTTCACCCCTTCTCAACACCGACAGGGGAGCAGGCATGTGTTGGGTTTGAATCCCTGCAGGTTGCAGGCTTTTTCTGCAACACAGCTAGGCTGTGGACCCGCTGGCTTCTTGTAATTTTACCCACAAACGCCGTCTTTTCTATGCGCTTCCATTCGCACCCAACGCCATATGCTGCACTCTCAAGGGTCACACACTCATGCATGCATACACACACCTCAGCCCTTCTGCCACTTTTCAGGTGCCAGGCTGAGGAAAGTAACCTGTATATGTGGCCCCCTTGTCAAGGTAATAATTACCTCCCACACCTTCCTCCGCTCTCACGGCCTCCCGCACTCCTGCCATCAGCTCCCTGACAACCGCAGAAATAAACCAGTCCTGCTCCGCCAGGTAAAAGCTGCCCGTAATCTGTGCAGCTCTGTGAAAAACAACACCTGCATCCTCGCTGGAAAAAAGGAGCAGTTTGACTTGCAAAAGACCACTTCAGACATAAAGCAAATAGTGCGGGACGGAAGTGGCGTCTTTAAGCGACCGCTGAAGTAAGCTTTACATTTTAAAAATAATAAATTCACTGCACGTGCCGTGTTTGGGTGAACTTCTTTGGACTCAGGTGGAGACCTGAATTTGTCAAGAAGCACCTGACTGAGTTATGAAACATAATGCACCTTTACTGTCATCCATCTCTCTTCGTGCAAACATGCCGCTTGAAGGTCTTTACAGAAACGATGTAAAAATTGGGCATCGAATGGCAATAAATGAGAATAAAAAGAATAAAATTATAAAGGCAATGAAACATATAATAACAGCAGCAATAACATAACTGAACTCAGAGATATGAGCAAAGTAAACAGTGATCCTGTCTTTTAGAACCGCTTTAATGTCAATTTTCCCCCGTGATCATATATTGAAATTAAGAATAACTAATCCGTGTGAAAATTTATGGAAGTTCCTTGCGGTCACAGCGTAACCCAAAAGTAAACCCATAAGGTCTGCAAATGCACAGATCTAAGGGGTCTAATAAAAGATGCGTTATAAATCTTCTAAATTAACTTTTGACTCATTTTCTTTCAAGCAATTTCATATTTTTATCAGTTGCACATGGTGCAGAGAGCCTTGCCATAATTCACACAGCAACAAAACAAGAAATCCGTGAACTTTTACCGCATCTCTGGCCCTGACAGGGATACGGACCATGTCATAAATTAGGTGACGCCTCTTAAACTGAACATGTCCCTGTCATGGGACGCTGAATCCACCAAAGAGGATTCAACCCTCAGTTATGTCACACTTGTCTGAACTGACATATTAGTTGCTGTCAGTCTGGACTTTGCTCTCCTCAAAATTAGATGTGAAGGTGATGCAGTTGGGCGTCAAGTCATTCCTGCAGTTCTGCCTCATCTAACAGAGACGGTTCCTCAGGTCACTTGAGGAATTTTTATCATCCTGAAAAATTTGCATCTTGTTATTTTGATGACCAGGGGGAATTCATTATCCTTTAGAATTTTAGTCAACAATTTAGTGTGAAAGAGGGTTTTGAGCTATTAGCTGCAGTGGTGCGAGAGCAGTGAGCGACCCCTGCTACGCCTGTGCTAGATCCCCCTGGGTGGGTCGCCTCCAACAAATTGTCAGTTTGACACGAAGAAGAGGGAGCAGAAAGCGCTCCGACTTCAGGGCTACTATTAGAAAGGTATCATAACACTGCAAGTGTAATGGCTCAAGCTCCCGTCTTACGCTCGGTGGACCCAGGTTTGAATCCGACCTGCGGCACCCTTCATCAAGCTACTTACCCTAAACTCGTTCAGTAAGAATGACCCGGCCGTATAAATGATGAAATAACTGTGAGTAGCGTAACACTAAGTTACTTTTGACGCAAGCATCTGCTAAAAAAGTAAATTCCGATTTAATGCTAATATACAATGTTCCTGATCATTTCACGGGCACATTGACATATGCTATAAGAGAAATTTCCCAGTGTAGCCATTCTTTGGTACCTAAACTCTGTATATCCAAGTTTTTTCTCTATTGGCTTTTGAAAATTAATGCCTATATATTGGTATCCGAATGGAAACTTTTCCTACAACGAATTTTTATCCGAAGCTTAGACAATAAAAAAATCAAAATGTGAAGAAAAGTCAAAATGATTTTAAGAAATCTACAAGCAAATACTGTACAGTACTGTACCGTGTATTGTAATAAAATAATTCTGTATGTACTGTAATAAACTATATTCTGTGCTGCCAGGAATTTATTCAAAGCCAGATGTGCTGAACAGGTGTTAACAGCTGTTTCTGCCTGTTCCACTTTGTACACCTTTGTACACCTTTGTGCTTTATCACCACATTTTTTAAAATAAACCTATTTATTTAAAAAAAGCACTGTCAAGTTATGGCTTCATAGTTATATAAGTGTTTTTCAATGGGCTCGGTGCACATTATTTATTCATTTTCCCACATTTAAAATAATGAGAAACATGCACTCGGTATCTGAAAAATGTAGTATCCGACATGTTTTCAGGAATGAATTTGATTCGGATACCAAGGAATTAATGTGTATGCAGGTGCTGTAGACCAGCCTCCATATTTCTTCGTATTCAAGATACATTTGCATGTTTTGGGAGTTTTTTTCCTCTCCTTAGCTGATATTTTCTTAGTATTGTCTACAAACCATTATCTTTGTGTAGCGGTTTCCTTTCAACACCTCTGTAACACCAGTGCTCTGCGTCGCTCTGTTAAGGCGAGTGCTTAGTGAAAATACTGTGTAGCTGAAAAGAAATCGTATTTAATCAGATTTATTAGACTGGTTACTGAAAAATACATTACCTTTGTGGCTGAAGAGAGAGAGAGAGAGTAATACTGTACTGTTTTTGTCAAAAACTGCCAGAGATTGATCAACAACAAGCAGTTAAGTACAGCGAATGACTAAACTGGAAATGAAACAGATTATTTCTGGCAGTTGTGACAGCTTTTAAAATGTCAGGATTTTTGGCTGGGAATGTGAAACAGAATCCGGTTCGGTCCCATTTCTCTGCTGAAATATCTGGCAGACATTCAGTGGGCCGCAGTTATATCATGTTTATATAGCTGTTACTTCCCCTCTGTCGCTACAAAAGAAGCTGCAAGAGAAGGGCACAGAACATCTTCTGTAGGAACATTAAACTCATGGGAAATCCCTGCTGCCCAAACCCAGTGACCTCCTGAAATATTCAGCGGGATCTAAGTCTTGCCAACATTTAAAAAGCCAAATCCGCTGAAATATTTCAGATCAGCTTTGATTTGTCTACCGCAGCGCTGATCTCAATGTTCCAAAAGGGAAAACGGTAGCTGAACGCTCCGGATGTAAACACGGCTTAAGAGTTTTTCAGAGTTCCGAACTGACTATAAATCACACATCCCCACTTCTTCGTGTGTCTACGGGACAATCTCTCACATCACAATAGTAGCATTTCTCATGCAAAATTTTAAACAGCTTTTTACATCTTTTTCACCTTTTTGATAATGAAACACTTAGATTTTCTGTTGATCGTAATTCCTTCGGTAACGGATAAAGGGAGCAATGTTGTGTCAAAAGTATTCCCGCGTAAGGACACCGAGATAAATGTACACGTTTAGCGGCATCCGGTAACTTGCTGGTTAAGGTTACGGCGCGTAAAAGAATGTGATTGATTTTTAAGAAAACCGCTGTCGCTGCTGAACCCTTGAGAAGGGCATTTAACCTGAATCCAGTCTACATCCATCTCATAATGGTTATAAATCACTGTAGGGTGTAAAGCTGTGAACTATGCAAGCTGATGCAGATAAAAGTGTCTGTTAAGCAAATCCAGCGAAGTATTTGATTAAAGCAACGAAATGGACTTTAGCGGATTAAATTAATGTTTAAAAAAAAAGCAATGAACCGCCATACTCAAAATAAATGTGCTGTGCTGAAGTCAACAACACCTGAGGGACTTTGGTTATTGCACCCCTGCAATAATGGAGCCCTAGTCAAGCATCCAGTCAAATCTGGCCAGAATCTTGGTGTTTATTTTACACAGGTGCCAAAGCTCAAGCCGCCGGTCAATATGGTGCGAAATAAACCAGCGGAGGATGGCAAAGTACGACCGAACGTGAGGGCGCGCCTCAGCTCCCTCGCAGCAAACACTATGACCGTGGTTTTTCTTGGTTCCTTGAGCCCTAAGGTCCCAACTGCCTTCCAGCAGTTAGTAAAAAATGAAACATACTCCAGGTTTATCCGCAGATTTTATTCCGATACATCTTCACGTGATGTTCCCCAGGACGTTTGAGCTGTTTTGCAAATGTACGGGCGCCCTGGGGGGGGGGGGGGGGGGGGAAAA